>UXGC01001716.1:0-18118 GCA_900480045.1 Eurytoma adleriae | reverse complement strand
GAAGAAGAATTAGAAGCAGTAGAAAAAGAAGAAGAAGAAGAAGAAGAAGTAGGAGGAGGAGGAGGACGAGGAGGAGGAGGAGCAGCAGAAGAAGAAGCAGAAGAAGAAGCAGAAGAAGAAGAAAAAGAATCAGAAGAAAAATAAGAAGACGCAGAAGAAGAATACAAAACAGAAAATGAACAAGCACAAGACGAAGAAGAATCAGAAGAAAAATAAGAAGAAGCAGAAGAAGAATCAGAAGAAAAATAAGAAGAATCAGAAGAAAAAGAAGAAGAAGCAAAAGAAAATGAAGAAGCAGAAGAAGAAGAAACAGATGAAGAAGCAGAAGAAGAAGAAGGCCGTTGTTTTTGAAAATCTTATTCTTAGGAATTTAAAGATATTTTGAAGAATCTTCAGAAATCTTTAGGTATTGATTCTTAAAAAAGTGATTCTTAAAATTGGTCATATTATGAAATATGGCATTTTTCATTCTTTTTATTATGAAAATTAATTATTTTTCTGAATTTTATCAAAATGGTATAAAAAATTATGTGCTTGGAGCACAATGATTTTGTTAGTAGTTTCAACATAGTATTTTATTTGTTATCTGAAACGAAACTAAAAAAGGAATACAAAGAGGAGAAACAAAATCTAATTTTATCTTTTATCAAAACGAAACTGTGATGCACGGCACTCTAGAGCTATAAATTTTCATACATTCGAATATACGTATCTTTATCTTTTTTTTTTATGTACACCTCACTATTTGCTTAATCACAGAATACACGACCAAATCCTCGGTGGACGTCGTATTTTCCAGTATTAAATAACTCCATCAATCCATTTGTTTATTAGTTCTCAAACGTCAGATAGCAGAACCCCTGATTCACGATATCGGAATAAAAAACCAGCGGGCTGGAAGTAACGTCGGAAAAAAATTGTCGTTTATACTTTATGCATTAGCCGTTATTGCCTTGTTCTCGCGATACTTCGAACTCGTTTCTCTTGATTAAAAACTCAAAACGCGCAGTTATACGTTATTTTTTTTTGTACAGTTACATACGCATTGCAAACCTTCTGCATGGATTACCTCGTTGGAAAAAATTGCCATGCTTCCATTATATGCTCGAGCGAAATGCTGAAGCTTCTAATGCATCTGGATGACTATTAATCATGTTCACTTTGGGAGTAAACGGAGTAACGTGGTCGATAGACCGTGCGTTTATGCGTGGCATTTAAAATTACGCATTTTCATCGGGCAACCTTATGTAACCTATTAAAAAGTTTAGCATTTCTAGTTCGTATAAACATGAATTTTTGACTTTGTGAATTGCATAAGCAGCAATTTCAATTGTTAATTATTTGTTAATATTTCTTCACTTTTATTCTTTTTTTATTAAATGCAATGATTTAGCTTTATATCTACTGACATTGTTCAGAGAAATTAATAGTTTACGGTATACTAAATTTATAAGTGATATAAGTTATAACTAAGCACATTATTTGATGAGAGACGTTCGGTAGTTTATGACTTTCATGCACGACAGTGAACTATCTTATAATGTAATAATTTTGGTAGTTACTCTGTACAAGGTAATAAACGTAGGTAACATGTAACTTAGAATTCAATATACAACTACTAACTTTTTAAATATTTGAAATTTGTTCAATATAGAGTGCTGCTCAGTATTTATATAGTTACAGAATCTCTTGTATCAGGTGACTCATTTCGAAAGTGCATAATAGGTATTTATTCACCGCAGGGTTTGCATGCAAAATATTTCTGTTCAATGCACATTAATTTGGAGGTCACAGAGCAGTGATTTTAAATTTACGCTTAACCTTCTCTTTCAATGTCAGAATATGGACTGGATTTTCAACTCTTTTAATTTTGACACACATTTTGATGCATATGGGTCACTTTGATTCCTGAAAACATATCAAGAATACATCATAGAATGTAAAACTTCTCGCTCTTTCCAAATCTGAAGTCGACAATAGTTGTTTGATTTGATCTTCTATAAACCTTAAAAATGAAGGATGACAAATTTAAGTTCACTGACTTATGCCACTATCCTAAATGAATAACTTTAATAAATCGGGGGATAAATCAGGTGATAAAACATGTGAAAACGTTAGATATCAGATTTAAAATAATAGATTATTTATTATCTGATTCATCACCACCTAATCCATTACCACCTGATCCATTACCATCTGATCATCATCACCTGAATCATCACCTGACTTATTACATGATTTATTACCAGATTCATCACCTGATCCATCACCCGATTCAACACCTGATCCATCACCAGATCCATCATCTGATCCAGCACCTGATACATCACCTGATTTATCACCCGATTCATCACCTAATTTACCACCCAATTCATTACTAGTTTCATCATCTGATTTATCACCTGATTCATTACCCGTTTCATCGCCTGATTCATCAATTGATTTATTAATCAGATGATAGATCGTGTCAAATCATTAGGTGAATTATCACTTGTTTTTTATCAGCAATGATATGATTTTTGGAAAAAAATAAGAAATATTTCCTTATCCTCGAAATACAGACCAATTTTAAAAATGCAACCATATTTAAAGAAAAACTTCTGTCATTTATATGTATATCTTCCTAGTGATATCGATTTGTAACCTTCGTTATTATGCCATCACTTCTTTATTATTGTTTTATTAATGTATGCAAGCTATTCAAGACTTCCTATTATAATTGTTAATTTTTAATTAAAATATTCGCTGTAATAAACAAGTTGACCACCACTGCATGCAGAGAACGTCCTTAAATTTTCCAAAACATGAACATCTAGGATGGAGTAAACTAACTTCACCCTCGATTAATGCATCCATGCATCATCCCCTAATGCGCCGAGCGCACTTGGCACTTAGCTTGGCCTAACGGCGCAGACGGCAGCCGATCACCGCTGGGAGGGGTGGACATCGGACCTCACCTGTTGGTCGGCAGGGGGGTAGGCGGCTGGGGCGACCTCGCGCCTCGCGACTTTGAACCCTCGCCCCATATCGATCTTGCCCGTACGCCGCGGCACTCCGGGGGAGATGCGAGCCGCGCAACGTACACATAGGCCGCGATAAAAGCGCCGCGTGACCGGAAAGCCGATTTCAAGCGCGAGCTCCGTCCGATACTCGCCGCGGATTACGCGACGAGGTGACTATTTTTAAAAGAACCCCTCCTCCGCGTGGGTTACTCTTCTTTCTCTTCTTCTTTTTTTTTAGAGGAAGAGAGGAGCTTTGATTCGACGATGTTTTATTTTCTCTGCAGAGTGGTGGATTATTTAAGGAGAAGCGGCTCGATGGATTTTTCCGAGATATTTTTGCTGGATAAGCTTTGTTTTTCCGAGATTATTTATTCATGTTTCGGATGGAGTTTTGAGAGGGATTGTGAAAGGCTCTAAATCCGAACGTATGAAGAAGAGAGGGGAGATGTTACAATGGTACTGAAGCGTACATCAGAAATAAATTTTTATTAGTATTTTTTTTCAAACTATAATGTGTGTGATATTTACTTCTTCAAAATTAATGGCAAAATTAGAAATTTCACTTTATCATTCTATGATTCTATGCATTATGCACTACACTTGTATTAATAATGTTGCTTTCTCAAAGAGATATTTGCAACAATGAAACTCGAAAATTTATTGAATATCGAAGTTTTTAAGATTTCAGAGTAAAAAAAAATTTAATTTATATATTTATTTATTTTTTAAATATGTAAGTATTTAAGTACGAATGTATTTATGTAACCTAATTTTGTGTCCACCACATCTCTTCAGCAGATGATTATAATGAGCTGAAATTTTGCATTATTTTGAGTAGGCCAACTTTTAAATGATGATTAAATTTTGGGGTAAATCGGACGATTTGAAGGACTTGTGTGAAGAAAATAACAAGTTTTTCAAAAATGAAGATATGAAGTTCTGAAGATATGAAGACTATCGGTTATTCATGCATTTTAAGACTACTGATGAGTGGATTTAAAAATGCGGTTTTGAAAAGGTATTGATATTCATGAACTCTAAATAATTTTTTTTACCCAATTGCACTGAACTTATATAGTCGGTTTTCTTAAATCACAGTTTATAATATGCTTCGGTGCATTGAGTACTGAAGAAGTCATAACAAATAAATGATCCGATTTATTCTATTATATTTTTAAAAAATGAAATGACTCTTAAAAATTAAAAATAAGTTTATCGGTACAACTTTTCACGAGAATTTTTATTATTTTCCACGTTTAACTGAATCTTATGTCTCAATTTCGAAAGCTTCACTCAATTAATTTTACACGGAAAACATTTCAAGCTAAATTGAAGCACTCGATAAAATCATTTATGGAAAAGCCTTTCGAACTTTTCTTTTGACAATTCAATACCTTCGGAAAATCGATACTGAGTCTGAAATTTTATTCAATTTCAAAATAATAATGAATGACGCATAAATGCCATCCACCAAATGGTCATTTTATTGACTTCGTAATCTGTAAATAGCGAATGAAAAATTTAATCTTTCTCTTCAAGCTAAATTGAACAATTAGGTAAAAGGTACTGAAAAATGCCGCATTTTTATAAAGATAATACGAAAAAAAATTCATCAGTCTCTGAAAATCTGATCTGCTATTGTGACTGTGAAAAGAACATTTTTTTAATTCACGAATCAGTATATGAAAATCCAGATGCTTTTGCATACCCAGGCTTCTCCAGGAGAGCTTAATATGATCCTCTCTAATGCCATTGCTAATTCCATTCATCTTCCGTATAATCCGAGCTCTGCGCGAATACCCCACTATTTTATAACACGAAGATAACTGCACATGCGTTAAATTGCTATAAACTTCGTGAAGAAGTCTCATCATAACTTAAAGCTTCAAAATGCACCTACTTATTTTCTAGAAATTGTTGCAGTTAAGCAAAACATTATTTAAATTGAAGAAATTATTTACGTATTTATTTATTTTTTAAATATGTAAGTATTTAAGTACGAATGTATTCATGTAACCTAATTTTGTGCCCACCACATCTCTTCAGCAGAAGCTCATAATGAGCTGAAATTTTGCCTGTATTTTGAGTAGGCCAACTTATCACTCATGATTAAATTTTGGGGTAAAATGGAGGATTTGAAGGACTTGTGTGAAAAAAATAACAAGTATTTCAAGAATAATTTATTTCTTCAATTTGTTCTGAAGATATGAAGACTATCGATTAACTGTTCGAGAATTTATTCTATCCGACTGACATTAAATTATAAAACTGCAATCAATTATAAAAAAAACATCACTTATTACAAAAAAAACATAATTAATTGACGTAATGTTAGCGAGGTAGGAAACAATTAGAGAAAGTGATTTAAAAAATTTACTTGGTAATCGCCTTAAAACGGACGAGTAAATCGAAGCGAACAACTTAATAAGGTATAAGCGAGTGCATATCGCACCTCGAACTTTTCCATAAAGTCGTAGCTTACATTACTCGGGGCGCGGCGACGTTCAACTTCGGTTTCCTTTAAAACTTCTTGACACTTTCCGCCCGAGGGGCGACGCGTGACCGGAAAACGAATTTTTTTAATGCCTCGTCGCCTACCATCAAACTGTCGAGGTCTACCTCTCCGCACGACTTCGACGTATCCCTCTTAATATCCAGCTTATCTACCTCTCCTTGAAAGTTACGTTTAATTCCCTAATTTTTATAATCTTTCATTTATTTTTTGTTTTTTTTTTTAAGGTCAGGATCTTTTTATATCGGACAGGAATTTCCGCGCTTTATCATCGTACTTATCTCGTTCTAATGCGAAAATTTATTCCTCCGTCGTTCCTTTTATTTGTGCCATGCAAATACCCCGGGTCTTCGTGCATTGTTGTTGGCGACCGCCACGGCTCCAATCGATGACTTTATTTTATTGAATCCATTTGTCCTTCTATATACACATTTAGCCAACGTGACTGAAAAGGTATGACAGAGTATTTTTGTATTTCGAAGTTTGCACTTTGTGGGCCGGCCATTTGTCAAGTGCACTTATCGTAAGTTACAATTTCGAATGTGGAAGGAATAACTTTTTCTTTTCACGGTTTAATTAGAGACGGATGTTTAATTAGTTACGCAGCACAAATGCTGTAACATTTTGAGAGAAAGAGAAGTATCGAATTTCTCTGCACGAGTGCATCAAAACGTAAAATTATATAATGAATGTGAATAAATTAGCCAATTGTAATTAATATTTCGCCAATTAGCCAGTTGTAATTAATATTTCGCTTTGAACATGTTACAATACAATCATATGCATAACCTTTTCTTTGTTGTTTGCAAGTTTCACACTTTTAAAAGTATTTTTTTCGTAATTAAAAAAAAATCGAATGAAAAAATATTTAAGCCCGCAATATTTTCAAATATTATACCGGGATTTTTTCTAATGGAGATAAAATTCTCTTTTAAATGTTCCAATTAGGGAGGAAAATTTTCTGCTCGCACATCTACATTTTCGTTTCATCGAAACTCTAACCCACGTTAAATAAATATTTAATTAGTCCTCCTCTCGTCGTGCATCATAAAATATGAGGAACTTTCTCGATTAAGAGGGTATGCGCAAAAGTTGTGCTCTGCAATATTTTGATTTGCAAATTGGTTTATTTATATAAATGTGTAATATCGGATGAAACCCTAATAAATGAATAATGAATAGTTAGCAATTTCAAAAAACAACAAAACGAAAACGAAACGATTACAAACTTTGTTTTTATTAAAATATCGACCTTTCACACTGTGAAGATATTTTAAATGTATGAAGTGTACTTAATAATTAATAATCAGTAATTAATTTAAATTATTAGGACAATATATGAATATACATTTTTTAACAATTATTAAATAAAAATATTATAACAAACATTTGTAGCAGTTTACTTCGAAGTTAAATCACCTAAACATAATTTAGTTCACAAATATAAAAAATAAAGATTTTATTTAATTTTCAAATAATAATATAAATTAATTTGTATAGATGATTCAAATCATTACTTCGGAGTTTAAATAGTAATTAGGTCGATTATTGAAAGATTTTGTTAACTAATTCACACTTGTGCCACCCCTTATGAAAATATCCTATAGGATTGCCTATAGGCTCCCTACAGGACGCCTACAGAAAATCTTATAGGAAACCTGGAATCCTATAGGAAACCTGGAATCCTATAGGAAACCTGGAATCCTATAGGAAACCTGGAATCCTATAGGAATTTCTATAGTTTCTTGCCAAAAAATTTATAGGATTTCCTATAGGTTTTCCTATAGAATTTTATGTAGGATTTTTTTTTCTTATAGGATTTCCTAAGGGACCTTATGATATTATTGTAAAAAACTGTATATATACTAGGGATTTTTCCAAAAATTAAAAAAAAAAATTATAGGATTCTAATCATAACTTGTGAGTATGTAAAGTAAGATCTACAGGTTCTAAGAATCCTGTAATCCGAAAAAGGACAGTTTTCGATATATTTATTCAGGAAATCTCCTCAACATAATAAAAAATGCGCTTCGCTTTCGACTCGCAATCTTTACTTCATTGGTTATCAATAACGAACAGCACATCATCAAAACGAAAGTAAATCCATCTAACAACTGAAAAAATAATCGTAGGAACTGTGCGATAAACGAGTCGTTAAATCAACCGGGGTAAAGATCCTGAGCGCAGCCATCAATCGGGCTAACGAGCCTCGTCGTAACCGGACGCGCATCCCCGGCATTGATGGAACAAACGAGAAAATCGCGCGTTCGAAATCGATACGCGGCGCGTGTGCACGCGGGAGGCCGTTACGCCCCCCCCCCTCTCCGCGTTGCACGCGAAATTGCCATTTCGTGGCGCACCGAGTTCGATATAATTCGCTCCCTCCTCCTTTTTTTCCCCCCGAGCTATATATACCCCCGCGGACCTTTTCATTTGACGTCGCGATAGCCGATCTCGTCGAGCCTCGAAATTCTACCACTCAACGTTTTTTCATTGTTCGCTGATAAGGCGCCGTTGCTGGGAAATTTGTCCTGGGTTTAAGTGGTTTTTTATTGGGCGCCCGCTGGCGAGGTGATTTGAATTTATATTTGGCAGGTGGTTTTGTTGGTTTGTTATGCTAATATAGCGATAAGAGGTATTTAGGCAGAAAAGTTTATTGCTATATTTAGACTGTTAAAGCTGCTGGTTAAGACGATTGACGATGATTGTTTTCGTAGAAAAAATGAATATTTAATACAAAGGAAAGTAAAAACAGTAATGTCATTAATTTTACTTATTTTATGATTTTATTTATTCGTTTTTGTTCCTTTAACGTAAAATTGTGATTTATAAACGCAACTGTTACTTTGTTAATGGCTTATTCAAATAATAAAACTTGATAAATATTTATCGTGGTAATTCAGGCGTGATGGATGCTTTTAAGCTTTATGTAGAAGTTTCGTTAAATAAATCTTATAAATCATGCAAATGGGGATAATTAAATTACTCTTTGGTTATAGTCTTTTAGCTATCCAATAGACCATTAAGTATAACAAAAATGAATCTAAACAAAGATCATTAATTTTCGACAATTATTCAACGATTTTGTTTACCGAGATGTGTAACGATAAACAATTAAATTTCTCTGATCTAGGGGCCTAGTAGGGCTGAGGCATACTATTTTTCTCGAAAGATATTCGTAATCTAAACATTTGATTAACCCGAGATAATAGCAATAGCCTGCGTGAGAATTTCTCGTAATTCAAGAGAAAATCACTTGAAAATTACGCAAGAATCACTAGAAAATATCGTGAGAAACACTTGAAAATCACGTAAGAATCACTTGAAAATCACTTGAAAATCACTTGAAAATTGCGTGAGGCTCACTAGACAATTACAAGAGAATCTCTTGAAAATGACGTAAGAATCACGACAGAAACCCTTCAAATCTCTTGAAAATCACGTAAGAATCACAAGAGAATAACTTGAAAATCACTTAAAAATCATGTGAAAATCACTTGAAAATCATGTGAAAATCATGCGAAAATCGCTTGAAAATCATGTGAAAATCATATGAAAATCGCTTGAAAATAATGTGAAAATCACTTGAAAATCATATGAAAATCACTTGAAAATTCCCTGAGGCTCACTAGACAATCACAAAAGAATCACTTGAAAATAACGTGAAAATCTCTTGATAATGACGTAAGAATCATGAGAGAATCACTTGAAATCTCTTGAAAATTACGTAAGAATCACTAGAAAATCACAAGAGAATCACGTGAAAATCACTTGAAAATAATGGGAAAATCCTTTGAAAATTGCGCGAGGCTCGCTAGACAATCACTAGAGAATCTCTTGAAAATTACATGAGAATCATGAGTACCCCTTGAAAATCACGGGAGAAATCTGGTGATATGCTGACGAGCTAATTTTTACGCGATTCTGATATGATTCCCATATAAAAAGTCACATTGTAATTTGCAAGATGAGCTAAAGTTTACAAATAACCTAATAACTTTGTAATTCACATGTGAGAATCATGTTTATTTTTGTTTGATCAGTTCAAGTGATTTTTACTTGGAATCAATATGACTAATAAATGCTTACGGAATAATTTAAGGTTAGGGTCACATAGGAAACAGTATGGCTAAATTATGACGAATATAAGGCAGTAATATCTGCTCAGGTTACACTTTAATTCGCCAATTAAGAAAGCCCATATCTCAGAAGGTAATTGAAAGATCTACAAAATTCTTTCTTAAATTTAGGCAGGATTATGACTATGTAGAGATACCCGCATCTTCTGAATGAATGACCGAAGGCCAACCACTGTAACTTCTTGTAAGGGTTTCAATCAATTTCAGGCTGACAAAGTGGAATAAACTTTTTTTATGATACAGAATACTAAATAATACTGATAATATTTAATTGAATGCTTCTGTGATATTTTATTCAAATGTACACAATGAGTACCGAATCAGAGTTTTATTAAAGATCAAAATACCCATCCAATTAAATAAATATCAGACAAAAATATAATTTACATCAAATGCTACTAAAATTAATAAACGAATAAGTAAAATGAAACGTACAAATAAAAGAAAAAACTGTAGAAGATATTTTCTATCAAGACAAAACTTTCTCTAGGTCGAAACAAAAGGTTTTATTAAACCCTAAGACATGCACTTTCTACAAGCAAAAAAAACAGCAAAGGTTTCTATTCAACGCTGGAAAATTTGAAGATTCTGCTTCTTCAAAAATGCGGATTCACCGAAAAAGCGCGAGCGAGCACACTGCACTCGCCCTTTTACATTCCACCGCTTCCTAACAGTCCGCGCGCATATTGATTTTTTTCCCGGATGGAATGCTTAAAATTGCTTTGAAGTATGTAAGGACGGAGTTGAGATTCGCTTCTTACAGCGAGTATCAAAGGCCATGCTTCATCGTACAAGATCGTGCCTTTGGCGAGCTCGAAATATAAATCAGCGGGGGTTACTTTAAAAGAAGACAGGAGAAAAAGGGGTACTCGGCGAGATCAGTCTCGGGCGATTCTTGCGTTATTCTTCATCCCTGCTAGTCGAGCAATCGGGTGGCACTGAAGATCTTATGCTTTTACTATTAAAACTTTTGAAATAATTGAAAATTTGATATGATTAAGGATTCAATGAATAACGAGTCGAAGATATTAACTAATTCGTGGAATTGAAAATTGAAAATTTGATAAATTTAGTTTCTAAAACATTCATTTTATTGTTTGAAGTGCATCATTTTATATTGGTGCAAAATATCATCTTAGTAGTAAGGATTATCAGGAAAATTGATTAAATGAAACAACAAATTGTAATGTCGGTATACAGTAGCCTCTTAAAACGGCAGAAATTATTAAAAGTTTTCCAGCATTAATTGTTTAAAATCAATCAACTTTATAGTGAAATTTTCAGATTTTTAACGACTTATTCTGAAATGTACTGCTTGTCTTCAAGTATTTTAAAAAGGTCGCTCTAAAATGCTTTATAATAAGTAATAAGATTATTAACATACCGACTGCTACAATACCGACGGTCGGTAATTCAGAAAATGACACTTATCTTCTAATTACAGTATCAGATCACGTTACGTTTGACTCTCGTGACGTGATGATTATCATTTCATACCGCATCCGGTGGGACATGGTCGGAGGTCATAATTCAATGAAAACTACCATTTTATTAAATATTTCTGCAAGTTCCCTTATAAAATCATTTCAGATCATCCTGATGTTACGTTCTATTCATTTAGGCTCACATATTTTCAAAACATTTCATAAGATTAGTCCAAACTTTGTATTTTACATTTGTTTGTTTGTTTTTATAACTATGCATATTCCTTTCGAATAATCTCATTCGCACTATATATTCGTTTATGTCATGACTTACAATACACGATATAAAACAAAACGTAAATCGCGAAAAAAGAATGCTTATCTTCACGGGTTATTAAGCAATCGCAAAT
Organism: Eurytoma adleriae; assembly: GCA_900480045.1. Classification (NCBI taxonomy): domain Eukaryota; kingdom Metazoa; phylum Arthropoda; class Insecta; order Hymenoptera; family Eurytomidae; genus Eurytoma; species Eurytoma adleriae. The sequence goes on along the minus strand of UXGC01001716.1, from coordinate 6,631 downwards.
ATTCCGTTGGCATAACTCCAGTTTGTTTCTGCAAAGAAAATGCAAATTCGACCAATGCACTCCTCGATATTTAAGCACACACACATTCGCAATGCATTTAGCAGAAAAAGGTTTCCACATATGTAGAGCTAAAATTCGAATGAATACGGGACAAAAAAGTGCGCATTTTTCTTACTTTACGATATTTCCCATGTTCTTCACAACAGAGGCATAAAAATGCAAATGATTTTACATCGGAATGTGAAAATGTTAATACATTTTTTATGAATATGGACGACATTTGTAAAATCCATACGGAATTTTAAATTTCAACGTCATCGAGCGACTTTTCCGTTCTTACGCGTAGGATGAAAATGGAAACGCAACGGTGCCTAATTGACATTTTACCCGTTCGGTAAATCAACGAGGCGCATTTCAACATCAAATACCGAGGGTAGATTAACGCGCCTATCCTGCGGTGATGTAAATTAGTGGTTTTCACATCTATACCGCTCTGTTTAGATAGCCAGCTCGCGCCGGGCCAGAGAAGCAATTTTCTAACGACTTCCTTTCGTGCGATCGCATTAGGATATATAACTGCCTTAACGACCTATCAATTTATGGTAATTTTATTCTTATAGAGTTTTAGTTTCAAAGTGAGTTATTCCTCAAAATCGAAATTGCAATTCATCCCATTTCAAAATGACTTGGTTCATTTGTCAGCGGATGTAAATTGACTATGTAAAACAGTTTTTTTATTATTGATGGCTTGTTTTCATCTAAAAGTTACCCTCATAGAGAATAAGGTATCTTTTATTTTTGAGGCATTAATAATTATCTAACTTTCTAGCTAATAAATAGTTAATATATCGTTAAAAATACATTTATAGTAAATACGAATTTTATCCATAGATGAATACTCCTCCAAAACAAAACAGAACCATACCCTAAAAAGATGTACTCTGCAAATCGATCATAACCATAATTTCACTTATTTATCCCAGTAAATGATTATTTAAAATTAATAACAGTTAATAAAGATTTAATCTATCATTTAATTTACTACAAAGAATTAGTCACTGTTGGGCTAGAAGATACTTCATTTCTTTACCAAGGTTTTAATTTTAAAACTAAATCCTTGGTTTCTTTTAAAAAAATGTACAAAAGACAATGTGTACAGTACAATTTCCAATTTTGCAGAAGATAAGCAGAGAAAATTGAATAAAACAATAAAAAACCAAACAGCTGTAAAAGCGCTTCTGCAGGGGAACATATGTAAGAATGGGATTAAGCCAGAACTTAGCCTGGCAATCCGTAAGACAGTCATCCCGCAGTGCAATTGAAATTTTAATAAATTGCTCTGAAAAATGTGGGATAAAATGAAAACGCGAAGGCCATTATGGTCCTCGGGAAGGGAGAAAATCGTGTTTTGTTTATTTAACCAGATTTGCGCCGCCATAATCCTATTAAAAAGTGAAATGTAATGAGCATTTTGAAGGCGAAAAAACAAAGCTGAGGATTGTAACAGAAAATTTCGAAATTATTTCTGTCCGGTTGAAATTTCATTTGCATTACTTCTAAGGAAACTTTAAATTAAAATTTATGTTAAAACTTGAATTTAAGTTTTTCAGCAATTATTCTTGATGGCGGTGACGGAAAGAAGTTGAAAAACCATCTCGTCGTGTTTTTTACCGAAGAATTATATCGTACATCAGATGCACTTATTGCAAAGTTTAATTTAAACTTAAATTCAAGAAAAATTATTTTGATAATTAATATTTTTACTATCGTGCATCAGATGGAAGAAGTAATTAAAAATTATACACTGGCAGATTCAACTAACGTTTATCTTGGAGTTATTAAAATTATGTAAATATGAGTGATTTATTTTACTCAAAAAGTAGACAAGAACCGCTCAATTTTTTATCAAGTATAAATATAATATTTCAGTAATAAGCTAAAGGCAACTGATAAATTCTAATGACTCAAGTTCTAAAACAAAGAGAAGATTTAAAAGATTCTTAATAAAGCAGTATTCATATTTTTGTAAATTATATAAAAATTAACTAAAACGAAAAGAAAAAATATAAATGATACCTATATTGATAATACTCGATATGGTATGTATTGAGCATTTCATGTCAAGAGATTAACATTTTGATTGATGTGCAAAATAGCATACAGGGTGACATCCCATTTGGTCATAATCCAATCTTGTTCGATGCTAATGATTGTTCGAGGTATGGAATATTAAACGGAAGCCTTTACTAGTGCATAATTAATTAAAAAGCGAAACTTGACGTTAAAGTACTATTGTTGTAATAAATTAATAATTCCGATATTGTCCATTTGACTGTGCTCGGAAGTTTGAGCTATAAGTAAATTATAGACTATCTCTATCTGTGGAGTGATCGATTTCCATGCTCCATTACTGCTTAATTTCTGACGCTATTATGACGTTGAAGAGTGAATGGAACGTTTAAAACTGAATAAAGCTAAATTTAAATATTCCGAAATACAATCAACAAAAGAGAAATTTGGTTTTTTCCAGAAAAATATTCCATTTATCAACGTGAAAAAACTAGTCTTTGACCTACATTGAAAATCTCTATTCCTTTTTTTAATTTGATTTCAAATCAGAGATGGTAACTGAGGGACATGTAAAAGTCCATGATATAAAATAGAAATGTATCCTTGCACAAGATTCACATCCATCAAGGATATAAAAAAATTATGAAATTAAAAATTGTGACCTCGGGAAATGGAAATTTAAAAAGTACCCTTAGAAATTTCTAGTTTTAGAATTTGAATTTTTTATAAACTTTACATACATTCCTCAATTCAGACTTTTTTAATTACTCTTTTTAACTATACTAATATATATTGAATAACATTTTCGAGATTCATGAACAAGTAATTTTAAATTCTACTTCACGAGTATAATATATTTTTGTACGATCATCTGTCACATTTTTTACACAACAATTACTCCCTGGTTTAAGAATTAACCATAAATTGGTCAATTGACTAATCAGTTGTGACCAACTTATGATTAAATTTATCATTGTTAATTTAAAATATTACTTATAATTAATAATTTCTTCAGATCCAAAGAAGAAATACTTGAAAACTTCATAATCCATACAAAAAAAGTCCTATAAGCAATCCTACAAGAATAAATACCCTGTAGGAAATTCTATAAGAATCTTATAGGAATTCCTATAAGTTTTTCATGCTAAAATCCTATACGATCTCCTATAGGTTTTCCTACAGAATTTTTTATAGGAAAAAAGGAATCCTGGATTTATAGGTTTCTTATAGGATTTCCTATATATAGGACTTCCTACAAATTCCTATAAATAGGAATTCCTATAAATTCCTATAAATAGGAATTCCTATATATTCCTATAAATAGGAATTCCTATATATTGCTATAAATAGGAATTCCTATATAGGAAATCTATCGGAAATCTTATAGGATATTTTCGTGAGGGAATTTACCCTTTAAAAAATCTCAGTGCAACTCGGCAACTTCACGGTAAGCTAATCCAAAGCGAGTCTCTTAAGGACGCCCGATCGAACCATCATAATAATAGAAAATCCTTCGCCGAGACACCGAACACGCTGCCCGCGTGTAGCGGTCAGCCGGTGCCGATAAGGCTTATCTGGGCGGCGCGTCGCCATCGCCTCCGAAGCATTGACCTCGACGCCTGCTCCCCCAAGGTGGCGGCAATTTCCTCGCTCGGGTCCCGACGACATTGACTCTCGTGTGATCGAGTCACGCGACGCCGGAGGCTAACCGTCACTCCTCAGCGGGACGCTGGTTCCCCAGATTTTACGGGATTTTTCTTAACCGGGTGTCAGAAGTGGGATGCCGTGAATTTGTCTTCTTTTTCGCGGACGGGGTTGTTAAGGCGGGGTAGTAGAAAGAGACTGGCGGAGAAGAAAGCAATTTTAACGCGCTGGTTAATTGGCGACGTAAATAATATTCCATGGCCGCGGAAAGTTGCGAGTTCTTGAGATTTATAGTGAAACTTTGATTTAGATAATGTCTCGTGGATTTCTCTTTGTGTGTTTCAAGTTCACCTTAATTACTCGCGAGTATATTATCGCAATAAAAGAATTCCTGATATAAAAGTAAGAAGTTTTTCCATTTTATTTAAATAATAAAGATTTCCGGAATTGTTGAAATAATATATTCAAGTTAAGCCCGGCGTATAAAGCAGCTAACAAGGCAGAAAATGAAGTGGAGATCTAGCAATTTATTAAGAAGGTGTTAATAAATTTGCATAATGCAGATTAAGCGGCTGTTATCATCGATATTCTCTCCTCATCTATTAAAATCTGTAAAAGAATCAATCCATTATGAATATTTTTCCGAGATGAAGATAGGTTCAAGGCTTTCCGTAATGGCAGATTTTAATCCACCCCTGATCTTAAACTGGAATCGTTAAACCAAAACTTGAAGGAAATCATTAAGGCGAGATCGAAAGTACAGATTGAAAAAAAGGGCAGCACAAATGTGCACAACTTTAATACCTCCGTCAAAATTGTATGAATCACGGAAAACGACAAAAATAATAATCAAAATAAGCGTGCAGCAAGAAGTATTCTGTTAGAGCAAATTGTAAGCTCTGAATACACCAGAAAAAAATAACGTCGCACATTATTAATAAAAAAAAAATTATATTCATTAAATCAACTATAACTTAAATCAGCAACATTAAATAAACATCGACAACTTCATAGTTTAACATAAATTCAAAGAGAAATAAACAAAAATTGAAAATTAATTTACAATTACATCCTAATAAGTAGTTGAGGTCACACTAAATTGAATTTGGGTAATAGTGAATATAAAAAATTAGGCGCCTATTAACAGGAGATGGTTCATAAAATTTTGACATCCGCTGATTGTAGCAGGATAAATCGTCACTTCCTACGAAGACTAACCCATCGCATAAAAGGCCTACTTTAATTTGTCATTTTTAAAGCACTAGAGTAATATAAATTCTTTCAGAAGCTGATAAACTTAGGGAATTATCCTTTGAATAATACCTCGAGTTTTTCAAGTCCTAGACAAATTTATTTCAACCTGGTATCTAACAACAGCAAATTAAAGTAGTTCTTTTTTGAGATGTGTTAATCTTCGTAGGAAGCGACGATGTAAATGCTTGTCATCCTCTGATTGCAGTAAGATATACATTAGTATCCCGGAAGTCATAAGAAAAGAGTAAATTAATCGAACAAACGCCAAATATTAGTTCACAATCAGATCCTGAGAAACAGTCGAAATCACGCAAAACCGAACTAGTGTAAGAAAAATCAGCGCCCAACAACAAGGCCTATCGCGAGCATCGCAAGTGTACTGCGAGAGCAAAGTAAGAGTCCGGAAATCGCGAGAAAAAAATGAATAATTCTAACAAAGCACCGGGAATTAAATCATTGCGAGATCCCGGTAAGTAGTCGAGATCACGCGAAATATAATTTGTGTAGGTGAGAGAAAAATAGCCGGTACCCCACGAGAGGAGCGTGATAATGGCTTGACGCACTTCCGGCTGCTGTGCGTGACGGGACTCGAAGGTCTCCCTGCTTATATTCTCCCGAAGAGCCGGAGAGGTGCTCGACCGCGCGGCAAAATCGAACACTCGATTTGTCTCGAGGTCCGATAAGGAGAAATTCCGCGGTCCCTCTCTGAATTTTTCCCACTGCGAGTGCTCGTTTATCATTGCCCCGACAAAGGACCCTTTTTCTCGTTTTAATAAAATTCCATCCCGTGGGCTTCAATATTCAATTCGAAGGGTTATTCGCTGTGTGCCACCCTTTTGACTCGAGTGTGTGAGTGAGTATACGTACATGAGGTATGAGTATTTTATTATAAAGTTCTAACACGCGTGTAAGCTTATTTGATTGTGATCCCCCCTTTACAGTTCCCGTGCAGCTATTACATGGGAATTACAGGGGGTTAGAGGATGTTAACAAAACTTCAGAAAATTTCGATGGGGTTCATTGACAAAATTTCTTTTTAATTAAAAAAACAATCTTAAAGTGAAGAATCACTTTTTCAGGTACTCGTGCAATACAATTCTTTCTGTAATTTAAACTTCGAAGACACTAACAACACCATACAGTTGAAAGTAACCAATGACATTCAATAAAAATAATTCAAGTAAGATATTATATAAATCAAAGAAAATATGTCTTTTCTTGAAAAATATTATATTTTAATGATATTTTTATAATACAACGATTATAAGAATTCAACTGATTTTGTCATCGATTAGGTAATATTTTTGTAACCAATTGTGTAAATGGTGGAGCACTAGTAACTTTCTTCAACACCTAACCACTCAAATCTTAGATAGAATAAATAAAACTGACCAGGAGAGTGTCACACCTCCGGGTCACAGATTTGGACGAAACTTTAGGAATTGTTTTCTACTAACTCACAATAAAGTAAACCCACCTTTAGTTTAATTCCATTGGTCTTTGTTTATCAGAAACAACTAAAAACATTAGCATTGCTCATATACGCAATGATCAAATCAGAGGTCAAAGGATCAAACTAAAGGTGATTTGTTTCACTATTCGATACTAGAAAACAATTCCTAAAGTTTCGTCCAAATCCGTGACCCGGAGGTGTGACACTCTC
>UXGC01001715.1:0-18121 GCA_900480045.1 Eurytoma adleriae | reverse complement strand
CATAAATTGGTCAATTTATGGTCAATTGCCTTCTTTAATGACCAGTTATGGTCAATTTATGGTGAATTTTCTACCAGAGAACTTCAGAAATAAATTACATTTCTTTGTGACATTAAGCTTTGGAAAACTTGAAACAATGATATTTTTAATCCTATTGAACAAAATTATCACTATTGTACTTTCTATCTGGAAAACTACTGAGCGGTGGAAAAGCAAATTCTCTAGCACAGATTTAGAACAAAATTCTTGATCCGGATTTGTGTTATTCTCTTAGTCACTGCTAATTCGAGCGAACTGCTGATTAATCAGCAATATAATATCTGTTACTTAATTTTTTTTAAAAACTTGTTTGTGTCACGCGTGCTCAGTCTATATTGTACTATTTCCACGCACAAGTTATATTATTATTATTACACACAGAAACGTCGATGCTTTTTTAGAGTATTCATTTTAACACTAATTTAGAAGTAATAATTTTTTTACAATTATTTAAATTTTTGAAATTTTTAATCAATTTTTTTAAATAATAAATGTGACTAAAAGAATTTTTTTTTTATAATTAGTAAACAAATTTCACATTAAGAAGGTCAAAAGGAATTAGTCTAACATAATATATTTCAATTAGATATTACTGCTTGTGATTAATAATAGAAAAATAAACAAAAGAAAAAAAATTTACTTTTCCAAAGATATGTTAGTAAAAATAAATAAGAGAAAAGAAAAATGTTCGTATGAAGTATGCGTAAATTCTGCCACAGTGAAGAGATTTTATTACAAAAAAAAAAATTGTTAACAAGAACCAAAGTAAGTGTTCTTACGACGTATTTAAAAAAATACTCGCTTCAAACACTAGACTCATTTTGCTAAAAGTATTTTATTACAAAATATTAGCATACTGCGTAAATCTGAATTAGCAAAATTTCCAAAATTTCACTAATTTTACGTCAATTAATATCCTCATTAAAAGTAATTAGCGGGATACTTTTGACGTTAACAGTAATTTTGTGTCAAATGTAATCAGCAGGATACTTTTGACCTAAAATATTTCACCATCGAGCGAAAAAATTCATAAAATTAAAAAAATTCAGATTTCCAGCATAAGCGACACGTAGTCGGATTAAACAGGTGTTAGTGCGCAGCCGTAGGTTAGCATGGAAAAAAGATGATTGTTAGTCGTGCAGATGTCGTATGCAGAAGAGGCCTTAGCGTGTCTCCCTCGGATCTGGTCCTCCATAGGGCAGACATTAAGGGAGCGCGCGTTCGCAGCCTCGAGGGGGGAGCGGCGGAGAGGGCGCGGCTCTCTCCGGCCGGTCTGACCACTCCCCGGTACTTTCTACTAGCGTCGGCGCACTCGAGAGCCCGCGTACGGTCACACACTTGTTCTGCTTCTTCTCGTCGGTATGTCCACCGCGCACACGTGGCCGATATGTTTCTTTTCTTTTAAATCTTTTCTTTTTTTTTTACTTTTCTACCGAAGTCACTTGCGGTCTCCAATGACTCGTGCAGTAGCTTCCCTTTCGAAGTTTTTTTTTGCTTTTTACCTAAGTGTTCGGTTGACCGTTCGGTTCGAGGATTGGAGCTTGAACTGAGGCTCCGCCGGCCAACGTCCGGGCTAGTATAGAGAACCGCTCCGGGGAGAGAGGGCGCCGAGCGCAGCGCCACCTGTCGGCGAGCTTCGACGCGACATTTATGGCAACCCCCGGCGGCGGCTTCCTCCGAGGCGGCGGAAGGTCACCCGCGTCTTAACTTAACTCGCGCTGGTCGGTGGCCGCTGGCCTCTCGGGAAACAAAAAAAAAGAAGAGGAACGCCGAGGCGAAGGTCGAACGCGTTTGGAACGCGACGCACCGGGACCTCCAGACCCGGATCGCGCGCCCGAGCTTTTTCATCGGGCTTTCGGCTTTCGGCGGTGCGGTTGCCATTTTCTTTCGTCCTGCGTGTTATTGAATGAATTCGCGATTCGTTGAGACGAGTGAGACAAAGAAGAGGTATATAGTCGATTTTGGTAGGATATGGTAGAAAATTGACCATATTCTGGGCAGAATTTCTGGTCAATAAATGTTAAAATGACGTATATCTAAGAATGTTGCAAAGAGTATTTGTAACAGTTTTAGATATACATCATTTTAACATTTATTGACCAGAAATTCTGCCCAGAATATGGTCAATTTTCTACCAGGGATGTTTTCCGCAAATATTTCGTTTTATTTTTTTTGTACGGTGCTCGATATGGTGGGAATAATTAAATGTTGCGTTAAAGATAAAAAGGAAATATCAACTACATTGTACCGTATTCTTTAAAAAACAAAAAATGTGTAAAAAGCCTAAGTGAAAAAATAAGCAAACAATTAGAGTTTTTAATTTAATTAAAATTTACTAGTTTTAAAAATTTTTGTAATAACTTCAATTTCATTTTATTTTTTCAATATTAATTTTAATTATTACTGCTTTATAAAATCTAATATATAGAAACTATTTAACTTATATAATAAATAATAGTTTTTTAATATGTTAAGTAAAAAGTTTGAATACTAATGTTTTGTATAATAGTAATCTTTATATTTACTTTTTAACAAATAATTATATCAAAATGTACCACATGAAGTTTGATATTTTTGGCGGTAAAATAATGAACTAATTAAAAGAAATATTTGATTTAAATATATAAATAAACTATTTTTGACGCCGCTAATGATGTTCCGTAAGAGTGTCCTATTCGATGTATTCCAACTGTACGTCAGGTATTTTCTAAACGTGAAGAAGATTTTGTAAAATCTGGCTCCTCTTCAGCTTTAAAGATCATTAAACCAAGTAAAATACCTCGTTTTCTATTTGTTCATTGTTTTACCTTATTTATAGCTCGTGAACGAATTTTCACACCTGCAAAATTTTGCAATAGTCTGAAACAGCACATTATCGAACGTATAATTTAAAAAAATTCACTCATTCTTAATTTATCAACTAAAGTGGCAATTCATCCCGTTCCGTTGCAACATAATCTCCATTTGTTTATAAAATCCGACCGTCTAAATTTAAAAGGCGCGATAAATACGAAAATTTCGCAAAGCGTGAAAACATCGTTAATAAGTGTCTCCGGCCAATAAAAATTCTCGATTTTATTTTGGAGCGCGACGCCGGCGCTGGGGCCGACCTTTGGGGCCGGAGGGAGAGATACATAGGAGGGAACCGAAAAAAAACGAGCTTACGGAAAGGCGAAGGTCGCGCGACTCTGGGCGGCTTTACGAAATCCAGGGACATTAACGAAGTCGCGCGGCAACGCCGAGAGACCTCGCGTCCAATGGACCTTTGAATCGCGCTAATGAGATCTATAAATAAATGAGCTTCGATGAAGATTTTTTTTTCGCTTTTGCACTGATTTTTTGAGACTACGAAAGAAACGTGACCTGGAAATTTTTTTAAACCTAATATTTCTTAATATTTATTTTGTTTGACATGTACATACCCTTTTGCGTAAAATAAGTGAAATTAAATTTAAAACCGCACATTTAAATATTGTTAGTTATCGGTACACAAATGGTGTAATTTATTTGAATTAACACATCTGCGAGTTAGTTATATGTAAATTTAATACAGATACTGATAGGTAAAAAGTTTATGCGAGTCAATATTGTCGATTTTCATAGAAATAAATGGAGATAAATTTTTTAGAGAAAAATTCTGCAGAAATTAGTAGATTCTGTTAACATTTTTCTGATTTCTCTTTTTTTTCGTGTCAAAAGAATTGAATACATTTTCAACATTTGAAGAGTTTATATAATTTCCTATGAAAAGACTAAAATGGTCACGTAAAGAATTTGTTTAATTATTCAACTATGACGAATAATGAAAATTTTATATTTGTGTACAATATGTGTAATTTTTGGCAAACACTACATAAAAGTAGCTTGCCAAATAAAAATAAAGTTAAAATAATATTTTGTTTTTATTTGTGATACGTCTAATATTTTGTAATTTTAGAAAATTTGTGCATAATGTCCGGAACGAAATACAAGGTAAACAAGTTATTTCAAATAATTATTTTTTTAATAAAATAATTTCTTACATATTTTATCAATTAGCATTAAAGGAGTTCAATAATTTATTAACGTCGACATGCTGATTTACAGTTTTGTCTAAAAGCAACTACTCATAAAGAAAAAGCTTCACGAAAATTGTTATATTTTTGTTTGAGACATAAATGTTTTCTTTTCTATATTTCGTAAGCGTGTTTTATTCGAAGGCATAAAGAAATCTTACATTGTAGAAAATTTGCACATCTTTTCTTAACAATTCGTATTTAAAAAAGGGTCCTAACTCATTCGCTATTTTAGTTAAACAATGCAGGTAGTCTATTTGAGTTTACAATAAAATATAAATAAAAGTACATTTCGCGAGATCCTCGGGAAGAAAAGCACATTTTGCGCTTTACCCGCAAAGGAAAGCTCTTTTTGTGAACTTCTCTCTTGAATAGTACACATTTTTTTAGAAATTCCCGTCCCAAACCCCTTACACTCTCCTTGTTAGTCTGAATTCAATAGATCAAAACTGTACGCGCAAGAAACATTTTGAAAATCTGTATGTTTAAATTATTAAAAAAATACTAGAAAAAATAAATAGAATAACACGAAAATTTATTGGTCAACTTTTTTATCATTACGAACGAGTAAACAGATTCTTCTGACGCTAATTAAAGAATTGCCAATTTTGGAAATTTTGCAAGACTCTCCCCTTAATTTCCATTTTTGGCGGCTGATGAACTCTGCACCGATTTGACCAACTCATTGCGCGCGTAATTTTATAGCCCGCGGAATGTTCGTCACTCGCGTAAATTTAGCGGCGGGCGAGGCGCACATTGGCCAGAATCGGCAGTCTACTGCGTTTGTTTACAATCGCGAACCAGAGCTACGTCACGACGTACGCAGAGAGAGAAAGAGAGAGATAGATAGAGGACCATCGAGGAGCGTCACGCGCCGGTGAAAATTTGGAATGACGCGCGAGGCGACTTTCGCGGATACGTGACGAATAGCTGCATTCGGATCGGTGAGGTATGCTTATTTTCTTTTTTTTTTTTCGTGGAGGATGTTTGCGACGAATTTTCCGGGACGGCGACCGAACGGCGCCGAGATGAGATTTTTATTACGAGCATTTCAACCTTTCTGTGAAAAGGAGCTTGGGCGAAATAGAGTGGCTTTTATTTATGAGTTTCCGGTACACGGTACGGTTGACTTTTAATGTAAATATAGAGTTGTTTTTTGCGGTTATTGTTATAATACGTAGGATAAGCAAGAAATATATTTTTTCATGGAGCGAACATGAGCATACTATCAACGACCTGTAAGGTATTTTGCGGAAGATATTGGATTTTTAGAAACAAAAATTTTTATGTTTGTAAAAGTTGCAACAATTTTTGTAGATGCAATGGACAGAAAAGAAAATACAAAGAAAAAATTATGAAATTTATAAGGATATGTTTGTAGAAAACTTTCTTAATTAAAAAGTACTTTTGGACTAATATCTTCATACCAATATATGTATAACAAATCAGTGATAGAATGAGAATCAAAAATATTAATCTATTAATAAGAAACAACATGTAAGTGATTAGATATCGAAATATGTAAGTTTTCAATTAATTATATCTTCATTGATCCTTACATGAAATTATAAAAAAATTGTATGAGGACTATTACATATCTAAGAAGGTAAATACAAAGCTTTGAAATTAAGTATAATGACTTTCTTGTAGAAAGAAACTTTCATCGAAAAATTAAGATTTATAAAAATTAAACAGGTACGTACGTATTATGTAAATTTCTTTTTAAATCGTTGAATTTGCCACTAAAATCAATTTCAGATCAAGGATAATTGAAAATAATAAAAAATTACAAAAAGAAATTATAATGTCTTATATTTATCTAAAATCGAAAATAATCCTTACAATTTTAGTGAACTTACGTGAAATATTAAACTTAAGTTAAATATTAACTTAAATTTACCTAAAATGCAAATTAATTCATGCAAGCCATTGTATTTGTCAAGCTGGATTTAAATAATTCAATTCAACTTATATTGGATTGAATTTTTTTGGAATTTAAGATACATTCAAGATTTTAATGATGATTTTTATGCGGGTCTTCAATGATATTTATCTTTCAAAACAAACATGTAGTAATGCACTTACACTCTTTAGCCAAATTATTATTGCACTTATAAGTATTTCTTTTTGCACAAATCAGACACATTTTTGGCAATCTTTTGCCCATTTCGCTACTAGTAAGTTAATACTCTGCTTGTCTCAATTTTTACAAAAAGTGAAGTTACGTTCTTTTGTCCGGAAGCCACCAATATACGGGTGGCTATGTCGGTATTGCGCGTTCAACACTTTTTCGTCTATAATGTGGCCCATAGAACAAAGAAAAACTTGTAGAATAGATGAATTCGATCCTTTTTTTATCTACACTGTTAAAAATGTATTGAAATTTAATGCACTTTTAATGTACACATGTACATTAAATTTAATGTACTTGTAACAAAATGGGAAATTAATGTACAGCTACATAAAATTTAAGGTGTTTTTACATCAAATTTTGTACGCAAGCATGAAAATTCTTATTATTCTACAGTAATAGAAGAATGCACTTTGTATTAAATTTAATACATATTTACATTAAATTTACGAAAATAATTTTAATAACTTAATTAATACTTTAATGTACCTGCTTGAAGCTTTGCTTTTACTTTGCTTCCAGCATTTGCTCATTAATTTTAAGGTACTTTGTTTAACAGTGTAGTCTTTGACCCACAAATGGAATTTTTTGTAGATTTCCACATACACGGAGAGAAAAATTGTAATAAAAATTAATATGCTAGTCCACAAAAAGAGGTATAGAGTCGGCCTATGCGGATTTTTAGTATGTCAAATACTAGTATTTTTAAATACTAAAATTTGATATTAATCACACATTTTAGTATTTTAAACACTAAATTTTAGTATTCTACATACTAATTTTTATTACAATTTTTCTCTCCGTGTATGTGCATCTAGCTCAGGAAGTGAAAAAAATGTTACTAGTTCAAAGCTTTCTCTACGAGGAAGTATTATTATTTCACGTCCATCTTAGAGCACTTTTTTCAATGTATATTCAATGCATTTCTTCCTTCAATATCAAACCTTGTGTAAATTATCACATATGTGTACAGCAAAAGCGTCCCCTCGTCTGGAAGACTTAGCAGAGACACGGCAAAGGCGGTGCATTCGCGTCTGACGGGGAGCACGACCGCAGGTGCGGATCGGAAAGGTGATCTCTCGGATTTGGCAATCCCCGGTCATTCGCAGCCCGCGTCCTCCGCACCGGCCGCTCTAAATGCAGGGCTATTTTCGTGAGCGCCCGCGCTCCGGCCTCCTAGCGCGGGGCTCGCGGCGAGCATTTATTTTGAACGCGGCCACGGCCAGCGCGCGACTTCCACGACGCCGTTTTTCGCGCGCCGCGCGCACCGCGCGGGGAAAGGGCCGGCCTTTTTCCCCGAAACGGGGGCCCGCGACGCACGCCGGGACCGCATACGACCCACTTCCCGGTCGTCCCGTCGGCTTCGTTTCGAGGAATCGAGACTTCTTGTTTGGCAATTTTTTTATGTTGGTTTGAGATTGATATTTTAATTATTTTTTATTGCAGGACAGTTCTGTTTGTATTTTCTTCTTTTAGTTGATTTCGTTAGCGATTAGAGGATCAGTTCTATATTACTCTCTAAATCCGAATATGTGAAAATTGACATATTTCATGTGAAAAGTTGTTCACATATGAAATATGTGAACTAATTTTCACATTTAATATGTGAATAGCCACATTTTTGTATGTGAATTTCACAGTTTTCACATATTCAGATTTAGAGGGTATATTAAAAGTTTAAAAACTAAGTAATTATAAAAGTTTGATGCACTCAGCGTTGCAAATATATTATTATGCAAAAATATTAGTTAAACTGTTTCACAATTGCAATTTTAAACGTTAATTAAAATAATCTTTGATTAATGGTTACAATTCCAATTGTTCATTAAAATCATAAGTATATCAATGCTGTAATCATTAATTAAACCGAACTTATAATTATAATATTACAATTGTAAGTAAAATTTGGTTCAATTAATAATTACAGTTGTAATCGTGAATTAAATTCAATAATTAATTATTTACAACCGTGAATATACTTAATTTCCATTATTAAATGTGCTATATAACCTTCGAACTCTTTAAAACTAAATGAGTGAAATTTTTGCAATGTCAATAATTTGTTACCAATAATGCATTATATTATTTTTACCCTAAATGGGCGATTGTTTGTCCCAATGAGATATAATAGATACTATCGGCTAAAATCTTTAGGAATTATTTGCAGACTTCCAGAATTGCCCAAAAGATTCTTTCTTGGAGTAAATATTAAACAAAATTAATTCCAAGTTTAATAAAGTTAGGCAACGAAATCCAATATTGTCGGACTAATATCGTCGTTCTTAACAAAGAAATGCACATGTTATTTCTTCCCAATGAAAAAAGTACATTTCACTTGTTTTCCACGAAGAAAAGCACTTTTTGGAATTTTGCCGTGAGGAAAAGCTCTTTTTGTAATGCCGCGAAAAAAGCTCAGTTGGAAATTTTCAAGTTTTTTTCACGGATACCTCGCAAAATGTGCCTTTTTTAGGGTCTAGCAACACAAATATTCAAGAGGATGTTTATTAAACGGATTTAAGACGTTTTTGAGCAATGTCTGTTGTTCAAGAGAGAAACTCTCCTAGAAGAAGCTTTGCAATAGTAAAAAAAATTCTCTAAAAATGTGCTAGAAGTTTATTTTGAGGTGTTTTGGATCGAATTATAATATTTTTTGAAAATGTCTGTATCGGAAGAGTGTGTGTGTATTTTAATTTGCTGATTTTAGAGTACCGGAATGAATAAATTGGTCTAGGACTTGAAAAACTTGAGGTATTGTTGGTATGCTACCTTAAGTTAATACCTATATAAGGTTTTGGAAAAGTTTATTTTGCTCTTGTGCTTTAAAAATGACAAATTAAAATAGGCCTTTTTTGAGATGAGTTAATCTTCGTAAAAAGAAAGCAACGATATAATAACTACATGATAAGTACAAAGTAATTTTACATAAACCTTTGCAGAACATATGTATATGTATAGTATTGGTACAGAACAGGTGTATAAATTAGTGGTTAAAGAAGTCGCAAAAAATTGCAAATAAATTTACACAAAAAGTTTGCATTAGAAATTGATTCTTCCGCCATGCCCAACATAAAATTATTTTACTTAAAATGTACTATAGAAAATCATGTATGACATTATTTCGCATAGTAAAGCTTTTTTCAAGGAAAATAAGTAATATTTACATAATACAGTACTGAATTCCTAGTACCTACCAAATGAAATGCTACACGTATTGATACTGCTTCACAGTACGTAATACTTCATTTACTATAATATAGTCATGTAGTATGTATTACTTTCTATAGTACTTTAGTAAAATGAATCATGTAGTATATTGGTGATGTATTCACAGAAAGAGATTACATCGATCCACTATTGCATAAGCCTTTGTAATGGAAACCACAAGGGTACAAAACGCATAGCAACTAAACAAATGTACAAAGTAGCTACACACATTTGTATAGGCTCCGCATGCAGTCTTACTGTAGGGTAGGTCTTAGATAATCTTACAGTGATATAAAACCGCGATAATAATTGTAGTAGTACTTTATATATAAAGTATAGCCCCCATCATCACGGCAAAATCAGTAAAATTTAAAACAACTGATTTATAAAAATAAAAAGTTAAATATTCCCTGGTAGAAAATTAATCATCAATTGGTCAATCATTTATGGTCAGTTGCCTTCTTTATTAACCAGTTATGGTCAATTTATGGTGAATTTTCTACCAGGATTTATATCCTTTTTTATTGACATCGGGTCCCGTTTTTTTCTATAGACATATAATAACTCTAGTAGCTACTATTAAACTAAAATTACTATACTTATAACTAAAATTTGGTTAGAAATAAGAAAAAAAATAGCAGGCGTCCTCGTGCGGAGTAACACGAATATTCTGAGCAAGACAAGGGCGCAAAGAAGTGAATTTTTTTTTTTAAAGTAGGTTGAGAGAACGCGAGCTTGAACTTATTTCTCGCTTTAGAGCCTACTTTCAAAATTGTCGCTTTCGGCGTCCGACCCAATTCTCGGCGCGCGGATTTCGTTGTGAATTTAAAATTAGACGAACGCGCGCCGAATTGCACCCACGCCGCCCTTGCCGCCCGACGCCGCGCGCCGAGGTGACTGAGAGCTTGCGGCCGCGCCTCGCGCATTCCAGGCTTCCCCGGGACACCCCGAAAGGTAGAAATTACGAAGTTACGGAGGCTGGTGGGTTTGGTACACTTTCTTTTTCCTGTTTACTTATTCTCATTAGAAATCAATGTTTTAATTGTTGTAATTATGAATATACTGTATGGTTTATTGCAGAGCTTTTGACTTTCAATAAGGTTCTATTTACGTTATACACTGAGAGAATTTTCCCGTAAAAATAATGTCGAAGATCACCGTAAAAATTACTTGAAAAAACCTAATCGTGGAACGATTTACCAATTTGCAAATTTTTTTGGCAAATCAGTACTTTTATCCAGAGCTTGCACGTTACGAAAAAATTACGAAGATTTTCCCGTAAAAATTACGAAGCTTTTCAAAAGGTGCAAGCACCGTATGAAATTTACAACGATTTTTCCGTAAAAATTTTTAAAATGGCAAATTGTCCTACGGTTACGTTTTTTCCCGTAATTTTTACGGTGAGCTTCATCGTAATTTTTACCGGAAAATTCTTTCAGTGTGAAGAAGCGAAGACAATTTATTGTTTGATATTTTCTGAAATTTTTCACTTGAGTTTAAACTATTTATCAGATGATATGAGAAAATATTATTAAATATAAAAAAGGAACAAAATAGTTAAGAGCAACAAAACAGTCTATTCTTACTAGATAATAATTTATAAATTGTAAATGGTACATTAAATAAAGGGAAATATAAAAAAATAATTTGAAATTATCAGTAATTCAAAAAATAACAAAAAATAACAAATAAAAGTTCCATCAGGACCGTGCCTTTGATATGTCAATTTCATCTTCAGGGTTAAAAATTAAAAAACGGTTCTTAACAAAAGAATAATATAAAATAATCATTATTATATATATAAGATATTTCTACAAAATTTTTGCCTTTTGGTCTTTTTAGTGACGAGATATTTATAAAAATATTTTCTTCAGTTTTATAAATAATTTATGATATATTTAAAAAAAACATGTTGATTAAATATCATCAAGAATAAAACAGAATAAGAATAAGAATAGTTTATTGTAAATTCCATATTTATATGTAAATGATGGTTCAAGGTGGGTTTCTACTGAAATTTTATTCAAAAATCATTTCTTTTTATATTTATGGTGTAATTCAGTGCAGGATAAGTTAACAAATGTTCAGTATAGTAACTTTTATTCTTTATGTCTTATCGAAGAAAAAGAGCCTTCGAACATGTTGATCAATACAGTGACCGCGTGGAGCTTTCTGAATTCATGCATGAATAAAGCTTTATACATTTGAAAAAAATTGATAAATTGATAAAAATTTTTTTTGTTTTACATAGAATACAGGTAAAAAAATTACAAAAATCTATGTATGTAACAATAAAAAAAATTATACTTTCGAGTAAAAATTTACTAAAATAGTCGTTTCGTAGTAAGTAACTTTTAAATCACTGAATTGCGTGATGATTACGTCACAATCTATTTCAACATTACCATATTTATTACATCTACTCGAAAATGCAATTTTTTTTATCTTACTATAGGTATGCGAGCAAATCTCGAGTACTTTACGCCAAAAACGTATATTTAAATATTGCATTTCTTTTTAAATTTGGTATATATAGACCACTAATTGAGAAGGAAATCTGAACTGAAATTTTAATTACCCTCCTAGATTAAGCTAAACAGGCTATTTTAAGCTAATGTCAGGTAAGTAATTAGAATATCCGCAACAGGTGTCAAGAACTCAAGTCAAGATATTTATAGCAAAATTAATATTAATGCGATACACTCGCGCAGAGCGCAATAAATGACTGCACTACTTTATATACAGTACCCGTTCAAAAAGCTCCAAACAAGCGTAGAAAAATCGACGAGGCGCTCTTAAAAGTTCCCTAAGATTCGTGCAAAATAGAAAAAACAAAATCGTCCGTTGGAACGTCGAATAAGATTAATAAGTATTTTCACCTGGGCAAACACTTGCGAGGTCGTCGTCATAACGCCGGTCTTTGGCGCGAGCGTCGCTCGCTAGTACTTCCGCCGGTGTATTTTTACGCCAGTGGATGGCACTTCCGCGATGATTGAAAGCTGAGGCTAATTAACGCTTCTCAGCTTTTGGTATTCGGATGCAATGATTCAATTATATGCAATGGTAGTTTCTTTTAGACCTTGACGTTAAAAATAAATAATTAATTAGCACTGCCTTTCCTTTTCTCTGTTTAAGGGTAGAGTCGAGTCAGAAAAATCGGAAAAACAAAATTATTTAATTTATAATACATTTTTGTAAAAATATGTTTAAGTAATATAAAGATAAAGAAAAAACTAAATTTTCAGCTTATTTCAATCAATTTCTGTACAGATATACTTAAAAAAGTAGTAAAAACAAGGGCTTAGCAAAAATGTCCCCTATGGTGAACCATTTATTCAAGGACTATAAATCTGAAAAATTTAGATATTTTTCTTCGAAGACTACAAATCTATGTCTTCCTTCAAAGACTATAAATCAAAAATGCAATTTTGGGTCTGTTTTTCCACTTTTTGTTTCTACCACAAATGGTTTCCCGCAAGGGACATTTTTGCTACGCCCTTGTTTTTACTACTTTTTTAACCATATCTCTGCAGAAATGGCTTCAAATAAGTTGAAAATTTTTCTTTTTCTTTATCTTCATACTGCTTAAACATATTTACTTTTCTATACATGTAGAATGGAAAATAAAGAATTTTTTTTTCTGACTTGACTACCCTTATGATTATTACCAAAGTTATAGCGCTTTAATACGTCGCGTGGCATCGCCCTAATGAATTATTATAGATATAAAAAATGTTAAGGTAGCGTTACAGTTACGTAATGACTTTTACTTTTCTTTTTTAAAAAACATCTTGTTAGTGAATGTTAATTTGAAAAAATAAGAATAAGTTACGATGAGATTTTATGTTACTGTATTTATCACCGAAAAGTGGTATTTGTGATTTACATTATTTCACCTAAAAGATAGTGATGTAACTGTTATCGAAAAATTTATATACGAATACGTCACAGATGATAAATGATTGGTTACTAGAAGGTAAATATCAATTATAATGGATACATTAAGTAAGGCAAAATTAACTCTTACAGACCTGAATTTGTTTACATGCAAACAAATATTTGGAAGAAATTTTTAATTAATTTTTGTAGAAACTTTTAGTCAAAGCATTTCGTATATTTTAAGGATTATTTTTTTATAAAATTGAAAAATTGTATATATTTATACTTTTTAATATTGTTTACTTCGTTTATAGATGACATCGTTTTTCTTATGTATATTTATAATTCATATCCCAGCGCTGATGTATGAAGATTTGTAACATAATTTTGACCCATTTCTTGAAGATTTTAAGAAGAAACTGAATATTATGATTGCTAAAAGTCTGACCTATAGCCAAGCTATATAAAATTTAAAATAATAATTTTTTGTAATTAATTATAATAATAATCATACATTTGTACATTTCTTCTAAAAACACTTCTTTATTTTAATCGTAGATTCTCATGGACTTCAATTTTTTAATAATTACATCATCTAAGATTCTTTAATATCTTCTAAAACTATAGCAATATTTTTCAGTTTCTAAGATATATAAAACTGTTTATAGCTTTTTCACAAGGGCAACTTTATTGTTGTAATAATAAGCATATCTTTGTTTTCAGGTTCTTTGTAATAACATTTTTAACCTCTTTTTCAAAATATCAGCAATAATGTTCCAAATAAATAAATTTTCGTTATTTCCTTTGGAAATAAAACAATCGTGCAGAATCGGATTCCTCGAACTGAGCATAGTAGCTTCTCCCGCAGAAGGGCGAAACGAGCCGGAGAAAAAGGTAATACAAGCTTCTGCCGTGGAAGCAAAATGAAAATCGAGCGGCCGCCGGTTAGCAAGAAAAGCAGGCTCGATCAACGTCGAGTCGACGGCGCCATTCTTCTCGCATTAATTGAAGGAGCCATAGTCCTCGGATCCCGGCGCGGCGGATTGACACGGTAAAGTAGCCCGCGCCGGGGACAAAATCAATAGAGTGCGGAGGCGCGCGCGCGCCTGTCCCTTTCGCCCTCTCGCGCGCGCCGTTTAGCCTCGCCCCCCCCCCGGGGTGGCGCGCGCTCTGATCCCCGCCAAATTGAAACTTATGAGTTTTTCCAGGCCTTCCCCCACGAGAGCGGCCTCTCCGGAGGTAGCTCCTTCATCTCCGCGCGCCCCTCTTCACGCGCGCCGCACCTTTCGCCCGAGCGTCTTTTTGCGATTCACGCTGATTATCCGAGTTTTGGCCTTTTTTGTTGTTGATATATTGCTAGCGCTTTCTGACTTATTAGTTAACAGAAAATAATTCACAAGTTTTAAGAACATTTTTTGTTTGTTTTTTTAAGTGCGGTACTTAAAAATAATGTTTACAATTTAATAAGATACTTTATGTCTATATAAAGGTGAATAATTGGTGAAATTTCATTAAAAAGACGTTCAAAAGACGTTATTTTGCACATTGATAAAAAACGTCTTTTGGTCTTTTTGAAGACGTTATTATAACGTTATTATAACGTTCGGTGTTAGCAGGGCATGCAGTCTTACTGTAGGGTAGATCTTAGATAATCTTACAGTGATAAAAAATCGCGATAATAATTGTAGTAGTATTTTATATATAAAGTATAGCCCCCATCATCACAGCAAAATCAGTAAAATTTAAAACAACTGATTTATAAAAATAAAAAGTTAAATATTCCCTGGTAGAAAATTAATCATAAATTGGTCAATTTATGGTCAGTTGCCTTCTTTATTGACCATTATGGTCAATTTATGGTGAATTTTCTACCAGGATTTATATCCTTTTTTTATTGACAACAGGTCCCGTTTTTTTCTATAGACATATAATAACTCTAGTAGCTACTATTAAACTAAAATTACTACTTATAACTAAAATTTAGTTAGAAATAAGAAAAAAAAATAGCAGGCGTCTTCGTGCGGAGTAACATGAACAGTCTGAGCAATTCAAAAATGTTTTGAACATTTTTTTGTTTGTTTTTTTAAGTACGGTACTTAAAAATAATGTGTACATTTTAATAAGATACTTTATGTCTATATAAAGGTGAATAATTGGTGAAATTTCATTAAATTATTGTATTCAACTTTATATAAGCGCTTTTTATTTAAAAATAAGTACAAAAAATAAGAAACCTGAAATATAACCAATAAATAGGTAAACAATTTAAGGACCTCAGGTTGTGTAGGATACTTACTCATTTTATCATCGATTGAAGTTGTTTTCGTAGCTCTCGTATTCTTCATAACCTATGAGTGTGTTATTGGCCGTCGGAAGTTAACCCTTTTAAATACATCAATATTTAATATTTCCAAGATATCTAATGGTTTACGTTAGTTTTCCTGGCGAAAAGATCAACTGTCTGGTAAGTAGCACTGCGCGTTTTTATATATATAATAGTAATAGTAATCAAAAGTGGAGCAGTTTTCGATTCTTACTCCTTTTTTTGGATAACTTCTACTTCAGTAATTTTAACACTTATTATAAATATATATACTAAAAATATATTACTACTATTACTACTACCACTTTACTAAAAATTATGGAAGCTTATAAGTACCTGTAACGATAATATAGGGCAATCTATTTTCTAAATTACTAAAGCAATTTGCTAATAGGCTGTTTCGTTTCTGTTTATCAGTGTGTTCTTTTTTTAAGAAAAGAATTAAATTTTTGTACACCCAAATTTAACTTTGATTTATTACAAATTTAAAAAACTTATAAAATATGAAATACAAATGTTTTTTTACAAATATAAATGTAGAAATTGCCTAAAAGATGAATTATTTTTGTATTGTTTATCTATTCTTTCTAGCGTTATTTTTTAACTGTAAATTTAGTCTACTGTTTTTTCAAAGCTTTTGCAATTTTTTGTTTTTTCGGTACCTTTGAAAATCTTTTAAAATACTGCGTTAAAAACAAAAATGAACTTTGCAGCCGGCCAGAATTAAAAGTGCAGCACAAATGTTATGAATCAATCTATTTTTTGACTTTCTAATTCTGTACCGTGCATCAATGTCGTTAATTTCTTAACTATCCCGATTGCTCAAAGATGATGAGCAATTGGTGCGGAATGCCTAATGAAGTCTCATGACTCACGCAGTCACAAGATCAATTGAATTTTGCGTATATCTATAGACTTTCAAATATTTACTTACACTAAATTTAACATCAGAATTTAGTGATTAATCTATCATTATAACGTCTCTTACCAAGACGCATTCCGTAACAAATTATATCCAATCAACAGTAATCAACGTCAAATAAATAACTTGCGAGTAAATTGTTTAAAAATAGGACGATGAATTAAATTCTAAATTTAATTCGGCAAGGTCAAGGTCAGGCGTTTATTCCATATCGGAATGCGTCTTCGTGAAACTTTCATTGACTCCCCACAAACGCATTCACGCGGAGAGTGAACATCCACAATACTCCAATTTCCGGGTAATTTAATTTCGAGCAAAAAAAAAAACAAAGAAAAAAATTTGGACAGACGACTGTAGTGTCGGACCCTCAAGGGACACGCGCGACAGAGAAGACCGGTAGCCTCGAAAATATTGACAGGCATTGTGAGGCGTTTAGTTGCGGCGGGGTGGTCCGCTCCGCGGTGCCGCCGCCGTCTCAAGGAAGAAAAGAGAGCGGCGAACAATGCGGCAGTAGGGTCGCTCGGACGCTTCCGTCTGACGGTGGCCGCGCCGGCGGCACGGCTTGACGCCCGAAGCTACAAATATTTTTCTAATGGCCATTGTATTGTCGCGTCGACTCGTGCGTGCACGATTCTTCACAGACCGTCACTGTTATGCACTCGCAGAATTTCTGACTCGCTCAAGCGCCTCCTTTCTTTCGACGGGGCGCTGGGGAACTTGGGGCGCGGGATGTTTGCGCGATTTCTACTTTTTCCGTTCTGTCTGACGGTTCTAACGTTTTTATGGATTTTCCAGTTTTTGTTTTTTTTTATTTTATGTGATTATTTCATTTTCAATCTTTATAGTGATTTAATGCATTTCAAATATGCGCAACACTGATGTTACGGGTGCAATGTACTTTTTACTAACTAGGAGAGGGTCAGGGTTCCGAATCACGGATTTTGTTTTAACTTTGAACGAGGCTTTCTCATGTTAAAATATGAAGAAAGTTAAAATATTAAGGTCTAACGCTCAACATTTTTGACGCAGGAGGTAAATAAAGTTATTTTTTTATATATGGAAGATAAGAGAATACCGTTGTGAAGTTGCAGTTACATGTTAGTTAAAAATAAGTCAAGCTTGAATTTAGTACACTTTGAAAAAGTCATACGATAAAATTATTGCGATTTATTGGATGATATACTGAGGAAAGAATAAAAAAAATTCAAATATGCTATTACTTTATTCCCGCGTGATTTGTTAGGAAAATAGCAGAGTAACTTCATTCGAGTAAAAAGTAAGTCAGTTTTAATTTAAAAATATTTTAAAACGATTTTCATTCTTTCCGCACATATAGAAGTTGGAATTTTAACTTGATATTTGCTACCTCATATATTTCTGTCATTAACAATGCGAATGTTAGTATTTAAATCAAGTATAATAATTCTGTAAGGATTGGAAGAAGAAGATAAAAATGATTTATCAGAATCCTTACATAAATCACCTATCTAAGTATTGCTTCCTCCTAGAGGAAGCTTTGTAATAGTAAAAAAAATAATTTCTCTAAAAACGTTTTAGAAGTTTGTTTT
>UXGC01001714.1:0-18129 GCA_900480045.1 Eurytoma adleriae | reverse complement strand
ATGAATACTGCCATCAATTTCGTTTGTGTGATTCATTTAACTTTTTAAACTTGTTTGCGCCTCGTAAATTCTTATTTAGCTGTCTTCTTCGTCTTCTTTTTTTAATTTAACGTTTTTAAATAATTTCGGGACAGGCGTGAGACTGTACCGTACGTAAAACTGTACAAGGGAGAAATACGGTTCTTACAGTTTGTTTCGCCATCTGGCGAAACCAGCGACGCTCTAATTTTTTGATTTCTGCGAATCCTCGCGGTTTATCGAATTATGAAGTAGTGCCTTCTGGCTTCAATCACTATAACACGGCTGCAGAAATAAGAGCGGAAGAAAATTCTTTCCATCTCTTACATTTTCTACGATTTTCAGAAGGAAGAAAAAAAATTCTCCTTTATAAAGGAGTTACTCATTGAATTTTAGTGACATTTAATTACAATGATTAAAATAATTGAATGTTTTAAATATTATTTATCAAAGTCGGTGTTAAATGATACTTAATCAGTTGAATGATAACAGTAGTATAGTTTTCTTATGCTTAACCATCCTATCGCATGTTGGGTAGATTTTCTTTATTGATTACGAAATTAGTAATTTTATTTTATTTTATTTTATTTTATTTATTATACGGGATTTCTCCCTTTTACAATTAAAAAAAAAAGTGTATTGTGATTACAAAAAACGAGTAACCCTTTGGTTCTTCATTATGAATATATTTTAAATAGAATAACTGATTGTTACATTGTAATTATTCAAACAGGGTTCCAAGAAATTTTAAACGTTTCGTTTGTTCAGCTGCGTGTAATTCCACAAATCCATAGTTGAACAGTCAAGCTATTGATTTATTTTCGTTCTATTTTTTCCTCGCGTGGAAGTAGATCTATTCGTGCTTTATCATAATTTAATTATCTCTGCTTCTGTATACTTAATAAGGTTATATTGGTATTACTTTATTACTTTTCATAAATTTCGATAAAGCGCGTAATTTACAGATAATTGATTACTTATTTATGTTTGTTTTATTTTTTCGAAAACAAATGAATTTATGCATAGTGGTGTACTATTGATTTTCTTAATAATGACGAAATAATCTACTTTTCCTTTTGTACTATTGACATATTTGTTGCAAAGTAATCAGCGTTAACAGAAGCAATCAATACTACGTCCACGTTTTATTTATTTAAGAAACGAACATCGAGCTAAATTATATAATTATTAAGGTAATTATTAATGACGTAAGTATTATCGAGTCA
The DNA here is from genome assembly GCA_900480045.1 of Eurytoma adleriae. Lineage (NCBI taxonomy): Eukaryota > Metazoa > Arthropoda > Insecta > Hymenoptera > Eurytomidae > Eurytoma > Eurytoma adleriae. Next base: position 16,885 of record UXGC01001714.1, on the reverse strand, counting down.
GCACGAAGTGTTAAAGCTTCAAAAAAGCTTATAAAAATTTAATTATCATTCGTGTAATATGGCATGATAAATTTATTGTCACTACATTTGCATTTGCTTTAAAGTATATTTTGCTCAACAATATTGACAATATTATCATGAAGTTATTTAGCATTAATAATTTCATTCCATATTTGTACATTTTACTTACATAATTTTAAGATAATTTTGTTTTAAATCGATTCTTTTATAAATCTTGTATATTTGATTGAAAAACATTTTTATGTAACTGTCACTAAATAATAAATATTTAAACTTCTTTGAAGGTTTGTTGAACGTAAACTTAAAGGGGCGTTTGAATCCATTTATCATCAACACATGAATGACATTTTCATTTTCCTACATTTTTTTTCTTATCAATCATCTGTTCTCACTTGATAACCAAATATCAACATTTTTAGCCCAAATAAAAAACTGCATTTAAAAAAGCACGAAAAATTTTTGAAACGTTTATAGACGGAAATTTTACATTAAAAACCACTGTTAACTTTAATAAAGCAAAGACACACGCAAGCAATCAAGTTATTACTGTAGCGACTAAAAAAGTTAAATTTATTATAGCGACTAAGTAAATTTTTAAATACCTATTTAACTTAAATGTTATTATTCATTTATTGCAAAATGTGCTGCTTTTGATTTGTCAAGTTTGTCCTCGCTTCAATAAAGACTACAGTAATTTTTAGCGCAACATTTTTCCGCGCGATAGCAACATCCGCAGCATCTTCTCAAAACCGGCTGCAATCTCCAAAATACCGCGTTAGTAAAATAAAAATGCGACTGACCTGTGGTGAGTGCCTCGAGCTTCTCGGGCAAGTCGGCGGTGCCGGTGTCGGCGTGCTCGCCGAGTATGTCGGGCATGGCGTTCCTGCGCCCCGTCCGGCCCGACGAGAGGAACTCCTGGGAGGCCTCGCCGTTGACGAAGCCGCCGGGCGTGACGGCCCCGCTACCGCCGGCCTCCGCCGCGCCGCCGGGCTCCCCGTTGTTCTTCACGCAGAGGCCCGGCTCCGCCTCCGACTGCTTCTGCGACAGCATCCTCAGCGCTACGAACACCCAATCGTCACACACCCTTTAGTCACCTCTGCCGATCGACAACACCCCACCGCCGAGAACCTCCGTCTCCGCGAATCGTCGATTTTTTTTCTCTGTCTCTCTCCGGCGACTTTATTACGCCGCCTGGCTGATAAGTCGTATTGACTTGGGCGAAAGTTTATCGAGGTTGGACAGTTCGGTGAAATGGAGGTTCTCGTTTCGACGTCTCTCCGCGTTCATTGTTCGGAGAGTTCGGAGTTCGTTACAGGTAGAGTTTTCACGGTCTATACCGCGTGTCTACGTTCGATTTTGGAAAACTGCGGAAGGCGTAAAATCAATAACGTCATGCACAAATTTGTAGATTGTTAGTTTCGATTTTTTTTTTGCAAGGTGCACGAGTCGACTGTTACGCAAAGTATTAGCAAGCTACACGAAGTGAAAATACAAGTTTACTATATACTACTGCTACAACTACAGAGTTAAATTTTTTAATTTCACTTCTAATTCGGAAAATTGGAGAAAGCACTTTATATTTTCGTTTTAGTCAAAGTATAAAATTAAAAGCAAGTTCAACGACTCTAAAGTTTAAGTTGATTCAACAGGTTATAAAGCGCATTAATGACGAAGAATGGTTAATATGATTTTAGAGTTCCTACATTCGCAAGTTCTGGTAAAAACAAATTGTTACTGATTGTAAACTTTTTTTTAAATAAAAATAAGAATGTAATAAATCGTTTTACGCCTGCGCCATGAATAATTTTACGATTGAATGCAGCTCTTAATTATACTGCACGTTATAAAAATCTTCAAAATATCTTTCATCGTTAATGACTCTCAGGATTCATTTTTCGTTTATAAAAATGCTCACGCAGAGAACGTTTTTAAAATTTTTTTGGAGCTTGAATATTACGGTGAATATAACGCACTTTTATCTTTGAATAAAGTTTTCAAAATCTAGTGCAAACCAACTCATTAATCCTTGTATATATTTTAGATAGTTTGAAAGCAGTAGACCAGGGATTTAAGATGAAAAGATTATTTGTCTCTTTAATAAAATCCAGCTTAAAAAATAATCTTTTGTACGGTTCTTAAAACCCTTAAAATTTCAATCCTAAATAAATTTGCGAGCTTACAACCGCAAAAGATAAAATAAATATCACATAATTGTCAATTTAAACGCGTCGCGGTTACTGTTTCCACAAAATGAATTATGCCCATTTCATATCCTTTCCAGAGATAATTTACGGATTCCACGTGAAATGAATGTTTACTTTGCAAGCTAAATATTCCAACAATGCGAGCCTGGTTTTCTCGTCTGAAAAAACCAGCTGAAAGCCAAGTATAGCAGAAAATTAATCGCTTTACTCTTTAGACAAGTAATTACCCGGCAAATTGAATGGATGCAGGTCCTTCGAGTGTCAGGCCGGAGAAAGCAATTATTGTAAAGCGCGCACGCGGAGCAACTAATGTACGCTGCGCGTTCGAACAAAAAAAAAATAAAAATAAAAGAAGAACCGACAAGCTCGCAAAAGGCCAGTTTGAGCAAGCGAAAGAGCTCGCTTCTTTATTACTTTGTTGCTGTTAATTAACAATGTTAGTGTGTCATTACAGGCGAACGATGGGTAGTCATCTAGTCGCGAAATTTCGTTGTGCTCCGAAGGGTCGACCTTACGGGCACGAAGGTTGTTTAAGTTGAAATCCGAGTTTGTTTTAAGTACGAGGATCACGCTTCAGACTCGAACGGGCAGGCAAAGTTATTAACGACTTTGATTAGTTAATTATATGCGCGAGACAATGTTTGCGCTAACGTAATAACGATTGCAAGAAGTGGATGCAAGTCAAAAAAGCGAATCTTGTACTATTTTTTTCCAAACGGATAACTTTTTATTTTTAAGTAAATAATAAAATTTGAATTATTAGAACTAACGTTACTCTTCAAGTACATCGTAAGATTAATCTATTTTAGTTTGTGTAATAAAAGCTCTCTAAACTATATATCGGGAGATTGGGAGATTGATAAGATGATATTGGCTTGAAAGGCTTTAAAGTGGATGAGACTTTATTAAATGTGGATTAAAACTGGCTAGAAAAAAGAGATTTTTGTTCATTTCGGTCTTTGCTGGATTGCTGCTCTCTTTGATAGGGTATTCTTTCCGTATCACAAAATTATCTTTGCGCGATATGAAACTGAAATTAAACTCTTCCTATAGGTAATATTAACTGAAATCTTTTTTTTTAATCGCTATTTAATGATTGATAAATTCAATAGGCTACTGAAACTATTTTTTAAACAATTTTGTAATTCCAAACATAAAATTTTTTTTTCCTTTAATGAAACGAAATAAAATTTGAGATTCCTATAAATAAAAAAATCTTAATATACATTTGCGTGTAATAAAACTTTTCAAAATAATACGGTTTTGTCTCTGGCGTAAAAAAGGGCAGACTGCCGGCAGAAACCCTACGTTAAAGAAGTTCTAGGACATCATTACCGCCGTGATTTGCGCGCGGCAATCAAAAAGATGAAATTCCACGGTGACGAAAGGAAGATACGGGCTACTCGGGAAAATAAGAAAAAAAGGTGATCTGCGAAACGACACCGGGCGTAGCACCGAGTGATTAATTTCGGCCGGCGGAAGATTGGCTTCACGTTCGCGCGTAAGGTTGACAAATAAGCGAGAATAACAAAAAAAAGAGGAGACGGGGAGGGTAAGAAGAGAGATGGAGGTTATAGTGAGACGACAAAAATGTCAGGGAGCCGGAGGAAGCCGGATGAGAAGAAAACGAAAATAATGGCACAGAAATTACGACCATGGCAACGGAAGAAAATGGCGCCGCAGCTTCGCTTAAAGGGACGTCGAGGTCGATTCCGTGCAACATTCATTTTCACACCTTAAAGTCGATATTTATCTAAAAATTTTTCAAGTTGTTTTTTCGTGGAAAATATAAGAAATTTCATCGGTATTCCCTTGTATCTGCACTTTTTCCAAGAGAATTTACGTAAAATGCGGGAAAATTTTTCTGCGCTTTGTATGACTGCTCTCTCTTTCCCGAAGAGAAATTTTCATGAAAGTATAACGCGGTAGCTGACGAAGGCAACAAAAAGTCCCCCGTAAAAAGTATTACACTATATAGTACTCTCACAGTAGATCGAGGACGCTATATCACTCGAAAGAAGTTTGCTCAATTCTCTTTTAAAAATATTAGTTGAACTAACTATAGAATCAACAAAAACCATACAATTTTTTTAAAAAAACTAGTCAGACATTAAAATAAAATGCATTATCAACATTTAAAAGAAAAATAAACAAATAAAACAGTTAACAACAGTGACTAATAAAGCGAGCTTCGATCAGGTCGAACTTAAGCACTAAATTTCTCACGCGAACGGCGCGCAATGTTTTACCGACAAAGTGTTCCGTCAGCGAGGGAAGTAAAGCGTAGTCGCGAAACTCCGGTAAAACCGCGAGAGCAGCGAAATTGCCCCGGGTGCCCCCGTCCGCACATCAATCAATCAATATTTACAATCGATCATTCTCCTTCCCGTGAATCCACCTCCTTTTTGCGAAGCCGCGGAGTCGCTAATTTCTCGTTGCGGGCCTCGCGGGACGAGCTGAAGGACACGGCCGGGATTACTAGGCGGGGAAGGAAAACAAAAAATAAAAAATAATAAGAAAAAGAGAGAGAAACACTGGCAATTAGAAGAGAAAATTAAAGTAAGAGAGACAGAGAGTAAGAGCAGGTGCATTGAGATGCTGATGGAGGTGTACCTTGGGCACGGGACAGACGTGCTTTTCGCCGGCACTTCCTCGACCTGCTGGAGACGGGTATGTCGACGGCTCCGGCTGGGACTTTCCGCTGCTTCACCTGCACCCTCGGTCATTGCGTTGCGTTACTTTACTTTATCAGGAGAGTTAATGTATCGGGGCGGGGGTGCGACGGGTCAGCCGGTGGCGCCGTCGCGAGCGCGCACACGGACAGACTCGTCGCTTTTTTTCCCTTCGTGCGCAAGATATTCGCGGTGAAAATAACACGGGTATAACGATCCCCGCTTTACGTCTCTTTTTTTTTACCCTCTTTTCGGAGGGGAAATATTTTGTATTTTTCATGCGTTTTTTCTTTCTCCCGGCGTGCGCGCACAAAGGGATACTTATTCGGTAGAGCGATGCAGATTTACGGGCGCCACGCGAGGGGACTACCTTTTTTTTGCGGGTATTTTTAGCTTTTTTCAAAATTTCATTAGAGAGCGCTTTATTCATGAAGAAGATGAGATGCTTGCGGCGGAAATTAACATGTGAATATAACGCGTCAAAGCTATTTTTTTAGTAATTTTATTTTTTAACGAAATACAATTTAAGCGCGGTGAAATTAAATTTTTCTCATGATTTTACAGTTCTGAATATTACACTAGTACAATTTAGCAATGCAGACGAGAACTTTTCTCTTTTAATTTACAGCTAGAAATCTGATCTCTGTAATTCAACTTTCGTAATTGGATTTTTTATCGAAACAGCAAGTATGAAGGAAATTCAATTCTCCGAGAATTTCCTTTTTGTTTAACAGTAAAACAGTTTCAAAAAATTATGCCTCGAAGTTTCTTCGCGTAATGAAATACTAAATTCATATTTCAAAATTAATTTAAATTAGAAATACTCGATCCATCGATTTAACAAAAATTAAAAAAATACGACATTTCAATATTTAATACGGAATGTGCAACGAGCGAAGAAAAATTGAAAATGGAACGAATATTCATTTGAAATATTAAAGTAAGAACGCCCGGACATTCCGCAAACAATGCGTTTCTTGGTGCATGAACTGCCTGTAATTAGCGCTATGGCCTTGGCGATTTTCAGCGTGAACTATTTCTTTATCAAAAAAGGAGAGAGAAGAAATTGGAGCAGCATGTGCTTAGGTGGATCATCGCCGCACGGTCTTTTCGTCTCGCACTTTTAGTATGAATTACTAAAGAAGGCCGCCAAGTCACCTTGATGCGATGGCTCCATCGCTTTTCCGATAATAAGCGAATCGCGCGCGGATATTGTTTGATCATGAAAAATTGCACTCTATTTTTCACCGCGTAATTAAAAAAAATGCGGGGCAAACGGGTGATGAATTTTACTCATCGATTTTTTTATACTGCTTATAAAGTTGAGTGCGTTTAAAATGTAAGCTTGAAAAGATAAAATTAATTTTTATAATTTTTTCGCAGAGCATGAATCTACAAATTTTACGTAAAAACTAAATAACAATTTCTTTAAAGTATGTATTATGAAGAAGTTTTTAAATTAACCAATTAAATGAGATTTGAATGCGTGACTTTAGCGAAGAGCTTTAGTATGGATTTGTGTACTTTGAAGGATTTGATCTGCGAGTTAGGTATGCAAGTAAAACAAACACGTGTGTGTAAGTAAGAAGTAGATACGTGCTGAAACTAGCAAGGCACTTCTTATACCGAAGTCTATAATCATCCATTACAGTAGATTTACCTCGTGAATCACTCTTTAAAATTTTGATCGCTCCAATCGTCGCAAATGTGATTCAGGGTCAAGAAAATAACACTCTTAAGATAACATTTCAAATCTATTCAACTAAACAATTTCTAAAGAAACTTATATCACTAGATATTATCTAATGGAAGGACAAGTTAATTTATAAAAATAAGAACGATTTCTATTGATGAAAGATTAAACTAATCTATACTTGTAAACTTCTCAGCTTTTCTAATAATAAATAACTTAATTGTTTTACGAATAAATGTTCCCGTTAATCTTATAATGACTTAATGTCGGTTTACGTGATGGAAGAGAAAAGGTCGCTCGAGAGGCAGGATTTCGCCCGGGCAATTACCATCGAAATTGTCGCGCTCGCGTATTCATAAGGCGTTCTATTTTTTCGTAAGATTTTATTGCCGCTTGGCGTGTGTCCTACCCCTTGAACCGCGGGGAAAGTAGCGCTAAGGTCACATAAACTAACTCCCACCTAAGGGAAAATTACACGGCAGCGAGCACACTCGCGCGCACGTAAGGTAAGTAAAGTACACATCGTTAAACTTTCATCCCCGCCGAAAAATTGAGCGAGCGGCACACCGGGCCACTTCCGGAGGGAAGTGAGCGAGCTGGAGTGAGAGAGAGCGAAATTACCCTAATCAACGTTGGCGTTGCCGGAATTTTATTATTTCATTCGTCGTGGTATCGATCGGCCGTTCGGGGGCGTAAGCGCCGGTGTCAGTGGAATTCCCTTCGACTTCGATTCTTTTGGGGCCACTTGCACACACGCGTCAGCGCCGCGAGCCCTCCACCGCCGCGCTGGGAGGGACAGGCGCTCGCTTCTATTCTCGGGAGGTCAGGTGGCCCCTCCAGACTGTAGCCTCGCGTTCTCTTTCTACCTGGAAGGATTTTGCAAGAGCCGCGAAATTATTAGGGACAGAAACGCGGCTCCCCCCTCCCCCTCCCACACTTTTCTCTTTATCGGCTGATTCTTGTAACCCGGCCAAATTTTTTTCGATTTCAATCGCTGTCCAATTAGTACCGGCATATGCATCTCTATAGCAAAACGATTTGTTTTTCTAACAAATGTGTATATTTAATTCATTTGATGCTTTTGTACAATATGAAAAACTTTTTAAATAACAAATTTGAACAAATGTTAAAGATCTTTGGAGTTTTAAAGACAGTTTAGCATGTGTCATCAATAAATAAAATAAAATAAATTTGTAGCGGTTTTATAGTTATGCAGATTGAAAAATTCAAGGAAATAACTGTACATCTACATTCTGAACCGGAACGCTATAGAAGAGACGTGTGAGAAAAAAAATAATCGACTCATTCAATAAAGCTCCGAAGAGATATATTTGAAGTTTCTTCAGAAATTTTTATTTGAAACACTAAAACGTTTTATTGTGGGAAATTTTTTCACAGTGATTAAATTTCAGATAACACTGTGTGTTGATATCATCAATCTTTCATATGATTGTACTATAAACTAAAAGTGTCTATTTTTTTGCTAAATGTAAATACAAAATGTAGTTCAAGTTTGTTTTTAAACGAAGTAAGACATTTTATCATAGAATAGTTATAAACCTTTTCATTTAAATTTAATTTATATTGGATAATTATTTCTTACAAAAAAAATCAGATCTTATTTTGTTTACTTTTCTTTTATAATTTAAAAAACCATTTCTTAATTAATATTTAAATAGTTGCATCGCGATATAGTTTTAATTAAATTTTTATAAGTAGTCTAGAACTCCTTGCGGATATTAAGTAACTCTCCGCCTTTTAAAAAGCGGAAACCCGTGTGTTTAAAATTTTAAGCTTAAACTTTCTTTTAAAAAGCTCGCAAAAAAAGTAAATTATTGATCCAATTCTCATTTTCTCAAAAGCACCTGGTCAACGATCAAAAGTTTTCCAAACTTTTGTTGAGCTTAGTTTAAGCCAAAAAATGGTTCTTCATTTCAGAATGTTCAGCCTCCAATATAATAGTAAATATTCCTCCCACGCAAACCATTACCCCGATAAAATAAAAAACAGAAGTAAATCAACAATTCCTAATGATAAGTAAACGAAAGCTCCTCAAAAACCGAAAAAGTGTTTTTAATCAAGCTTTACGCTCTCGCTTAAAGGCGCATCGCCATTCCTCGCCCTTTGGAGCGTACGGCACAAAGCGGGCCGGCTAATCCAGGGGCGTGTTTGCGGGCCACCCCAGCTGGAAATCCCCCGTAGGTAACAAAGCGCCGCTTAATATCCGCTCGCGCGCGCGAGCTTGCAGCGCGTGTATAAGCGAGCTTTTAAAGGCGGCCAGCGCGGCGTCGCCGGGGCCGCCGCAAGTTTCCCGCGCGCGCGCTCGAAAATTCAATTGGCGCCTGTTAATTGGACACTCCGGCCTACGTGCGGTAGCCGGTGGCTGAGTTTTCCCGGAGGAGGCTCGCGAGGCGTCGCCGTCACATAAAGGCCGCGCTCGCGCGCCTCTTACAGGTGTCCCGCGCGCTCGCGCGCGTCATTATCACCTCGGCTCCCCGCTTCCGTTTTATTATTCGCCTCGATGGCCGACCTTGGGCATACGTGTACGCGCTTCCCGCTTTACTCCCGCGCGCCCGCGTCCTTGCTCCGCGCTCGACTTTAATTTCGCCGCCGCGCGGCTATGACGCTGCGCCGCCCGATGCACGCTCGCGCAGGGCACATATCGATTTTTCGAGAGCGCAGTTTCGAAACCTCCTATTATTCTATTCCTGAGCTTCGCGGCCGAGTCCTTTTATCCTGGCTGTTATGCATTCTACGAGCTTAATTCAAGTTCTGTGTCGCGACGCCGGGGATTTCGCTCGCGCGCAGTTTAACAATTTAACTTTGTCTGCGAGAGGAAAAGAACATTTAGATGAGAATCGATGATATAAAAGAATTGAATAATAAAGTGTCTTACGAACGATTTTTAATTCAATTTTAATTTTCGATAGCTTTTAAATTATGGATGTAAGTGAACGGCTGTGCAGTATATATGTGAAAGAATTGTTATTGCAAAAAGGTTTTAATATTTCTATTCTACTTTTGAGAATAACACATTGTAGTCTGAAATACGAGACAAATTGTAAAATCAATTCTAAATGACGACCAGTGACCAGTGACCTTGGTATAATACGACACTAATGATCTCGGCGTTCACTGTGGGAAAGCTATATATCAAATGCGATCTTTAAATATCAGATATTATATAATCTAGCATTCATTTAGTTAAAGTACGATATGCACATTGATTGCTGATAAATATTTAGATTTCTTGTAAAACGGTAAATTTCAATATTATACGAAATTTTTAAAACAAATGAAAACGTAAAAAATGATTATTGTTAACATTGCTTTTCACATCGATTTTGGTAAAGCTCGATTAATCAATTTTTTAGCGAAATTGTTTTTTTACAGCTGATAGTGCATCTAAATGTTTACAGCTTTTTTACTTACGCGAACTTTTCCAGCATTTGAATAATCAAGCAATAAAGCACCTTATTTAAATTTTTTAATTTAACTTTAACCTTCTTATTGTCACTTTGTTATTCAAATGAAAGCAGAGCTTCAGCTTAAGACAGCATTTTGAAAATATTTTTACATTTTTGAATTTTTCATTGCAGATCCCTAATTAACCTAATTGCGTTTAATTTAAAAATAAAAAACTACATTATAAAATTTTTACTCAAATATTGTTACAGAAGTATTACGATAACTTGAAAATCCTCACCAGTTGACGTCACGGAACTAAATCTGCGGTATTCTGATATCGCCGTAATAGACGTTTAGCTCTCAATAGCTTGAGCCTGTATAGCTTTTCGCTTCATGCACGCCAACCTTTTTTACGTCGTATTATATAAAAAACGGTAAATGTTTTTATTAGTTTCTTATCGAGCACTTCGTGATCTTATAACCATTTTTTCACATCGCTCGTTATTCAATAGTAAAAGAGACTGACTAAGACTGTACGTAATGCGGCAAGGAGTGACGGGAAACAAATTTTTTACAAATTGTTGTAACTTGTGATGCAATTGCCGATTTCCAGTCTATAAACACTTTTCGTGCTGTACTACGAAAAGACTATCGTTATGTAAGATATTTTATTTAGTAGTTATCTGCTAATAATATTAGCTTCTACGCGTACCTAAAGTTTTCGTGGTATGTGACGCACTTTCGTTATACAAGTATATTATCTCAATCTTGATAATGCAATTACTTTTACATGCACGAAATAAAAGAACAATATATCAGCTTTTTTATATCCTCTATTGATAACAAAAATCCATTCTTTCAAACTGAAAACCTTCGTGTGCCTTTGTGAGTGAAAGAAATTTTCAAAGAATATCATTCTTTTGTGATACTGTGTGTTATTAAATTTTCTTTTAAAATATATCGAAAGAAACATAAGATGAGGGTAAAAAATTTCATTTCCAATGCAAAGATAAATTATGCTTCTAAGCTTAATACATCATTAATCCTTTATAAAGGAGGTAAATAAAGTGATCTTATTTAAATTAATTTTCGAAAATTACTGTTTTCCTTTAATTACTCTTTCGGTTTACCGAAGAATAATTAATTAATTTTAATTATACAGCCGCTTATTTGAAGTACAGTTAAGAAGGCAAATGAAAATACTTAAGGAAATATATGGGCATTTATGTCCAAATGCGGCGGGAAACATAAAATTCACGTGTTTGCGATCGAGAAATATTTATGCACGTACACAAAGCGAGCTTATAATAGTTATGAAACGCGATGCGCCGCGACACTGGCTAAAGGTTAATTATCTTTTAATTGTGTCACGCTAAATAAGCTTTTATATACTTATTTAGCCAAAACAAGGACTGTCGACAGACGGAATACAAAATGTGTATTCCTCAGGTTAATTAGGAAGCCGAGCTTTTTGGACCCACGAAAATTTTATTACGCAGCGCTCAACGACTATAATAATAAAATATACTTTTTTGCAACTTTAAATATGGCGAAAAAAGGGAAACAGGAGTAATAACAAAAATAGGGATGCAGCATTGGAATACGTTATTCACGAGTATTTGGAAATGCCGAGAAATATACAAAGCTCAAATAATTTATAGAGCACGGAAAAGCTTTCACGTCAGAAAAGAATGCAGTCATAAGATTGATGGACAAGACAAGTTAAAAAAGCCACTTTATTGTGTAAAATGTTTCATGTACCTATTTATATCCATCTGCAGGTGCAGCCGAGTATAGCGAGCTACGTCTTTCCATATACCCTAGCTGCGCGCAAATTCACTTACATTCACGCTAAAGTATTGCGCACAACTGCATCCAAAGAAATTTGTTTGATTTTTTTTAAGTTTCTTTGTCGATGGGAGAAGAATTTTCTCGTAAGTCAAACTACCCTTTGCTGCAGTTTTTCGACGCGAGCATAAAGCTCGAGAATTTCTTCGAGGAAAGAATTTCTCTTTTTATAGTTCATGTTCTTCTCTTTTTTAAGAGGCACTGAAAAAAAGCTCGAGTATATCAAGCTTCTGATACGAGAAATTGGATTTATACTTTTGTGCAAAAAATATGACTCGTGCGTTTTGAAGACCGTTATGTAAGCCTTTATATTTGAACAGGATAAGATTCGGTTTGATGACTTATAAAAACATTTTGTACGCAAGTGTGACTAACATTTTTTAACAATTCCTGCTATTCGAACAATTATTCATAATGTTTTTGTTCGCGTTCATTCGCGTTCACCATTAATCATTTAGCCGCGCAGCGCGCGCTTTATCAGCGTTTTAAACGATTGACAAGGAGCTCTTTAATAATTGAGGGCCTCGTGTGCACATCAACGTTTAGAAAAGTTGACGATCTACAGAAAGTATTACGCATTTAAGTTTTGCGTCGCGTGTGTCAGGCGCGCGCGCGCGATTTCCAACATTCGAAACGCTCGCTGATCAATAAATAGTTGCTCTGCTCTCGTTATTTATTCACAAAGTGGTAGACCGCGGTATCGGTCTGCGGGGAAATTCGCTCCACATTTTTTTCCACCCTCCCTCGTGCACTGGCCGCGTCGCGCGTGTATCGGCCTCGCGAGCGCCGCAATACAATGACTCAATGGAAACAAACAAGTTTGCTTGTCTTCTTCACCTGCACAGCTGTAGAGCTAATTCACCTAGATTTCACTCCGTCGACCCTTTTTTTACCCACTTCCTTTGTTAGTTTCTTGTGCTCGATTCGCGAGTTTTATCGGGTACTTTTCTTCGAGCTACTTTTTTTTTATTGTGCGCGGCGCTACTCTTTCAGAACTCGGCTTTCGCCCACGTAGACTCGCGCGCGCAATTTACGCGTAAATGTACCGAGCCCAGGGCACGAGAAAAGTTTAGCGTTTCTTCGCAGTTATACCGGAGGAATATTATTCTTTGACTCTTTCAGATTTTAACATCCTTTAATCAGCGAGTCTTGCTTCATAATTACTTTCTGTGAATTTCGTTTGCTAATTACTCGTGCATTAAATTTTCTCTATAAGAAGAGAGTACTAAAAGGTTTGCTCTCTAATTGCTCATTGTTGGATAAATTGGCAATATCGAATTTGGAAATCCAAAATTTCTTTAAATCGAAATAGAAATAAAAGCATTTACTATCATGTTGTAGAAGAAAAGGGATTTTTTAATATTAAAATGCCTGATTTTAAAATGGTAAATTTTACACCTAGTTATTTAAATTCTGAAAAAGTTTGCATTAATAAAGAAGCTGTTAAATAGCAGCATTATAATAAATGGTGCATTAATTATATGTATATAAAAACAGTTACACTAAAAGAATTGATTATTTGACCTTTATCAGAATTGCTATAAAAAGAAATGTTAACAATAAACCCGAGGATTTACGATTTCTTCTTTTACGATTCCTTTTATTTAAAATTTTCGTATAAAAATCAAAATTTATCATTTTTAAACCACACTTTAATGATTAAAAAAAATTCATTTTTCTATTACACATATTTGTTATTAAATTTACTTTAATAGAGACGTTTTGGTAATTATATTGTTTTTTAACGTTTAGTTACTAAAAAAATGATTTAGTTGAACATCTATAGTCCAACGAGTTGGCCACTCTAAACAACTATACAGACACCGAAGTTGAACAGCACGATCGAAACTGTTACTCAACGTATTTACGCAAAACCACGTCTTTCATTAGCAGCACCGATATTGACCAACGAAACGCAGATATCGTAATACCACCTTTAAGCTCTCCCACAATCCCACCGAAAAAAAGGAGTCGCAGGCCTTCCCAACGTCTTTCCCGACATCACCGGCCGCACATAATGTACTCCGCTCGGGTCACCTTTTTCCGAAATAATCAATAGGCCAAGGGAGAGAAGAAAAGTTCACCCTGCACGTTCGAAACGTGTACAGCGTAGTCGAGGCTCCGAAGTAACCTCGAAACGATCAAAGCTTAAGCCCACCGGTAATCCTCGCGCGTTAGAGGGGAAAACTCGGTCTTTCGTCGGGCGAAAATCGCCCACGCGCCCAAAAGCCGCGAACACCTCTTCTCCATTCATCACCGGTCCGCGCGCGAAATACACACGGTGCACTCGTACCGACGGCCTATTGTACACACAGGCCCCCCTCCCCTTCCCTTTCGCGCGCGGCAGAGTCATTCACGCGGGACGCGCGTCGCGCGCGCGCCTCGCCGCTCCGGGGACTCACCATCGACGCGATGGGCCAGGTAGGCAGTCCCCCGCTGGTCCTCCCTGCTCCGCCGCTGCTACGCCGCCGCACCGGGAGCTCTCGCCTGCAGTTCCGCACGAGGCGGCTCACAGCGCACTGTATGCACAACCCGCGGCTGGCGCGGCGTGCGCTCGCGCGCGTCTGACGTAACGGACGCGCGCTTACATGTAGCACGCGGCTGCCGCTGCTGCTGCTGCTGCTGCTGTAGGGACACTAATGGCACCGGGCGGCCCTGGGGCGCCGCTCCGGCAACTGCGACGACGACGACGACGGGGCGGGCCGACGAGCCGGGCCGGGCCCGCACTCGGCATGCCGCGCGCGCTGCGCGCCCGCACAGCCACCCGCGCGAACAAAGGAGCGGACCAGCGGTGTGTGTATATACAACACGAGAGGTGTATACCCGCGCGTGTAAGAGCGAGAAAGAGAGAGAGGCACACGCACACGCGGAACGGAGTGGAGCTGCCGCCGCGGCCGCGGCGTTATCGTCTGCTAGGGGGGCGACGAGCGCGCGCGACTCGGCCGCTACTACTGAGCGGAGCGCCGCGGCGGCAGCGCGAGGCTCGCCCGCGCCGGCCCCCGGCGCTGCTGGCGCTTCCACGCGAGCGCGCGCCGCACGCTCTTTCGGCTGCGGCCGACGCGGAGTGTACTATGTGTGCCTGCCGCGTGTATATAGGTATAGAGCGGGCGCCGGAACGGAGTGGAGTCTTCAATCGATAGCCGAGTGCGGAGCGCTACTTAGGCGCTGACCGTGCGACGACGGTCCGCACGAGGGGCCAAATTTTCACGCGGGGGATGTACGCGTTTCTTCCGGGTTGTATATCGAGTGCTTTGTGGCGCTGTTTGTTTGCTTTTTCAATCGGCGCGGAAGAAGTTTTTTTACGTAGACTTCGCCGTCAGCTGATCGATCAGCTGACGATTTGCTCGCAGCTAACTTATGTCAATACTTATGTTTGGAGAAGCGAAGGATAATGATAGCTTATAACAATATTCTTCGTTTAGTTCAATGTTGAAATTTAGTTAATTGGTGGGTCAACTTTTAATTGGTTTGCTGGTAGCGGAGATAAAGAGGTTTTAAGAATAATTGCGAGTTTGAAGAAATGTGTAAAAATTACCGCGAATAATAATTTTGGTCCTTATAAAAGTCAGTGTATAGTTTCTTCCAAAGATTGTTAATTATTAAAGCCAGTCATATATGATATTCATTCTTTCATTGATTATAAAATAAAAGTGGATAGTAATTTATGTATAAAGTAACAGCTGCAGTAGCAGTAGTAATAGCCAAGTATAGTAAGACAAAGCAACAAATACTATTTCAGGCAGCTCTAATAAAAATAATTATCTTTAGATGAATGAATGATCTCTAAAATTCGTAAAACAATGCAATCAAGAAGTGTTCGATTTGGTAACATTATTTTTCAATATATTGTTTATGCAATTTTTGAGGGCCTTTTTTATAAATTGAAATGCAAAGAATAAAATGCAATTTACGAATTCATTAATTAAATAGGTCACAGAAGGTTTAAAGGTTTTAATGATAATTAAAATTAAACGTTTTTAATCTATTTGCTGTTTTGACGATGACAAAGGAGTTTAAATACTTTGTAAGCGATCGTATTTAAAATCAATTCGAATTACGATTAGCTAGAGCAGGAAGGTCTTTGTTTACAATGAAAATCCGATCGCTTTCTCTCAGACGAATTCGGATGATCCTCTTTGTTCGGATTAATATTTCGTAGTAAATATGCTGCTTGAATCCCTCTTCCACAATGAAACGACAATGTTAATTAAACGGATTAGAGTAATAAAGATAAGGAAAATGTGCATTTTGCATTTTTCAATAGAAATAAATTTATTTAAAAGATTTTTAATCAATTACCTAAGCAATAAACAATTCATCATTTATAAGCATTCTCATTTAGCTTTCATCATTACAGTTTTAAGTAGGAATGATAGACCCGCCATAAATTTCAGTTAAACATTCTCGGTTACCTCTAATAGGCATCACAAACATATCGTAGGGCGTATTACCATTTAAACGCATCCCGGGACATCTTAACCTCCCCATAAAACGCCGTCTCGGCCACTCGTTTACTTCCCTCAAGATTTATCGTCGCACGAATAAAAGAGTACACCCGAACAAAGGTAAATAAATAAACAAGCCGGGCTCCGCGCGAGTGCAATCAACCTTCATCCCCTCGCACGGAAACGCTCGCTGCAAACGCAACAGCTTTCCGTCGCGCAAGTGTAGATATCAAAACCGTGTCCCAGCTAAAAAAAAGACAAAAAGAAAAACAAAGTCGAACATAAGCGAAGAAACAAAAAAAAGCATAATATTCGCGCCGCACGCGCGCGCAATCTCGCCGGGGGTAATTTAATCCAGTTTCCCGTCGGGCCGCATTAGCCGGACGCGCGGCGCGCGTTTGTTTTCGCCGGGGCGACTAACGCGCGCCCCTCGAGGGCCGCCCCTTAATTGACGGAGGAGAGCGGCGAGGAGGAAGAGACCCCGCGGTAATCCAGGGCCATTGTGCGCGGGGGGTGGACGCGGCGCGCGCGCGAGCGGGACAAAGCCGAGGGGGGCGCGCGGAGGGTTGCCGGCCGACAGGCGCGCCGCGACGA
>UXGC01001713.1:0-18137 GCA_900480045.1 Eurytoma adleriae | reverse complement strand
TTAAAATATCGAATGCATTACGATCTGTTAACACTTAGCATAATTCGTATGTTTTTTATGAGAGAATATTATATATGAAAATTAATAAGAGAAAATAATGATGCCCTCATGATTTGTATCTTTTATTGAAGACAGAAACTAAGTCGAGCGCACTTGATTTCTAGTTTAAAAAAAATTGACACACAAAAAGGTTCATGATCACTGAATACACTAGTTTTGATTTTGTCACTAGTTTTTTTTATCACTATCTCGTCATACGATAAAATTATTTATGACGGTTAATTTAATAACTAAAATTGTTTATTTAATTTCTTTATCTTACATATCTGTTTCTGTTCCCAATACTTTTGTTACCTGTAACAGCCCTAAATTCCGAAACGGTAGGATCGCACTCACTCGAGAAAAAAGGGTAGCCTTTAATCAGGGCATAAATTCACAGGCTTATTTACATACGCGCGTTAAAGAGGGTAATTTATATCTCGTCGGGCGGGGAGAAAAAAAAGGTGGGACCGCGCGCAACGTGTCATTAGGCGATTTTTCCGGCGGGACCCGGATTTTTGCCATCGCTCAGATAAGAGCCCGGCGCTCGAGGTAAATTTTCCCCCGGACGCGCGTCCCAATGGGCGGGGAGGAGGGGCCCGACGAAATAAAAAAAAAAAGAAAAGAAGGGAGCAAAGGTCGATTTTTTGCTCACCTCCGCGGCTCTTGGGCCGCGCGCAAGAAAAGAGGAGCGTATCTTTCGGCGTGATCGCGGGCGCACGCGAGTCATTTTTCGAGGCGCATGAGCGAGCGGCGAGGGCGGCCCTATTCCCTCCGACCTTGACTCGTACTTCTCCTTCGCCTCGTCCCGGACGGGATCCTCCTCGTAAAGTAACTCGATCAGGCCTGAACCATGACACCGTCCGTTCGATGAATCTCTTTCTCTCTCTTCTCCCCTTCTTCCACCGCCTCCGCGGCCGATTTGCTCCTTATATCTCTTTTCGCTCGCGGAGCTTCCTTCCTTCCTCGTCTCGTGCGTTGGCTTCCCCCGTCACTAATCAACTTTATCGGTTCCGTTTAAACTTTCCGGATGGGCTTTTATGTACCCCACCCCCCTGCGCTCTTTTCAATTCCTTTCGCCGTTTCATCAAATTTAAGTATCGCCAAGGGTCTCGCGCCGATCGCTTAACGAGTTTTAAATCTCGTCGAGATAAAATTCCATCTCCCCCTACCCCCCTTCCTCTTTTTTGGTCGACCAATAAAACTTAATGATTGATCCATTTTAATTTCGAGCTTAAAACCTGATGAAATCATTTGAATAAATTCATAAAGTTGGTTTTTATGCCGTCCGCGAGTGCGGATACCGAAGGCGGTGATTTCGCTAAAATATCATATCGCGTCAATTTGGAGAGACTTTTATAAACCGGTTCGCGTTTTAAAATTAAACTTTTATCTTTTCCTAGAAACGCGCTATTTGCATCGGATGCAAAAACACGTGTAGTTTAATGGTCATCGGGCTACTTAAAGTGACTTCATCGCGTGTGGAGGGCAGTATCTGCAGTCGGGATACCTCAAGGGTGCTTTTGGATTTTACGGCTATCAATGAAAATTTGTAAGGAAAGGCTTTTGTAATTAATTTATTGGAACAAAAAAGGAGATAATTTTTATTAGTAGGTAATGAATAAAAAAAAAATTTGCTTATGCACGGGTAAAAATTTCTATTAAAAATTATTGTTGTTTTCACGGTAACCATGTACTTTCTGACACTATGTAGTTTATTACAGAAAAAGTAGCAAATGTTAATGTAAACAAAAGAAATATTGTCATAATTTCAATAAATTTTGTCGTGGACTCCCTTAGGAAAAAAACCTGTAGTAAATCCTATAGAAACAAATATCCTATAGCAAATCCTATAGGAATCCTGTAGGAATTCCTATAATTTTTGCAATAAAAAATCTATTGGATTTCTTATAGGCTTTCCTAAAGAATTTTTTATAGGAAAAAAAAATCCTATAAAAAATTCTATAGGGAAATCTATAGGATTCCTATAGGATTCAAAGTTTCCTACAAGCTTTCCTATAAGCAATCCGATAGGATATTTTCGTAGGGGCTCAGGTAAATTTTACCGTGGAATTCGGTATTTTTTCTATTGTTTATATTAAATATTTTGAAATATTTTTCAATTTTGTAAATTTAAATACGTCGAAATCCGTTCTTATGCATTAAGAAATATTGGTATTGCACACATAATTTAATTCGACCCCTTAGAAGTGTCCCAAAATAGGGGTTGAAAATTAAATCTGGGTTATGCATGTTTATATGATATTTATAAGTTGATTTTTGATACTTTTTTTCTCGTCAATTTGTCGTGCTACCTCTGCAAGTTTTTCGCATAATTCGTAAATCAATATTCTTTTTTTTAAGTTTAGGCGTCATAATTCTGACATTAGAACCTACAATCAAAAGAAGTGATTGTGCTCACCGTCAGTGAGTCACAATTCGTCAAACAAATACAGAAAGCTACAAGAGAAAAAAAAAAGTTTAGTGCGAGAGAGAGGGGCCGTCGCGGCCGGTGCGTTTGCCCAAGAACGGCGGGGCAGCGCACTAATCGTCGATCATTACGCGCCGCGTCACGGAAAAAGCCGAACAATTTCATCGTGCCCCACCGCGTGGCCTTTTTCTACCGGCTCGTTTCGCCATGGGGTTTTTTGGCGCCGGGATACGCGGAATTTCGAGGCGCGCACGAATCGAGAAACAGAGAGAGAGAGAAGGAGAGAGAGAGAGAGAGGGTGATATGCACGAGCGTCGCTGGTGCTTCCTGCGTTGTAAAACGCACAGAGCGAAACAGAGAAAGAGAAAGAGAGCGAGAGAGAGAGCAAGAGAGCGAGAGAGAGAGAGCGAGAGAGAGCGAGCGAGAGAGAGAGAGAGCAAGAGAGCGAGAGAGCGAGAGAGAGAGAGCGAGAGAGAGCGAGCGAGAGAGAGAGTCAGAGAATCAAAGAAAATCAGAGAAAATCAGAAATAGATAATCAAAGAAAGTCAGAGATAGAAAGTCAAAGATAGAGAAAGAGAGAGAGTCTGAGGGAGTCAGAGAATCAAAGAATCAGAGAAAGACAGAAATAGAGAATTAAAGAAAGTTAGAGATAGATAGTCAAAGACAGAGAGAGAAAGAAGGGGAGAGAGAGAGAGAGTCTCAGGGAGTCAGAGAATCAGAAAATCAGAGAAAGTCAGAGATAGACAGTCAAGAGAGAGAGAGAGAGAGAGAGAGAGAGAGAGAGGGAGAGAGAGACAGAGAGAGAAAGAGAGGGAGAGAGAGAGAGACATAAAGACACAAAGTGAGAGTTACAAAGATACAAAGTAATAGAGTGAGAGTCACAAAGATAGAAACTCATAGACTGAGAGTCACAAAGAGTGAGGGGTCCGGGAAGAGTTACATGGAGTCAAGGAGTCCGAGAGAGTAAAGTAAAGTAAAGTTTATTTGTCCCAGACTTTTGATCGTATGTGGCCATGATCAAAGTTTGCATTTATTTTATTACAAGTTATTTTAATGGTGATGACACTACATTGGGCATAAAAACACTATGAGCGAATAAACTATAATGGAAGAGTTTATAAATGTAAAATAGGAGATTAACTTAAAAATCTAGCCGACCCATAAGAACAGAGAGTGTCAGAAAGAGAGAGATTCATAGTGCGAAAGTCAGAGAGTCAGACGGTCAAAGTTACAGGGTCGCATAGTCAGAGGGTGAGAGTCAGTGATAGTAAGGGAGTCAGAGTCACATACAGTCAGAGGATGAGTGATAGTAAGGGAGTCAGAGTCACATACAGTCAGAGGATGTGAGTCAGTGATAGTAAAGGAGTTAGAGGGCGCCAGTGAGAGAGTCAGAGAGTTATTCAAATCTGGGGGTCAGAAAGAGTATTCAAATCTGGGAGTCGAGAAAAATTATATTCAAATCTGGAAGTCAGAAAAAGTATTCAAGTCAGAGAGTCAAAGATACACAGTCACATAGTCAGAGGGTGAGCCAGAGATAGTAAAGGAGCCAGAGTCATATAAAGTCAGAGGGTGGGAGTCAGTGATAGTAAAGGAGTCAGAGGGCGTCAGTGAGAAAGTCAGAAAGAGTATTCAAGTCAGAGAGTCAGAGAAAGAGGCTATTTAATTCCAGAGGGAGAGAATCAGAGTGGGGAGGTCAAGTCAGAATCAGAGAGAGAATTCAAGTCAGAGAACCAGGGAGAGAGTGGCAGTGCGAGCACGTGCTTGTTTAAGGTCGATGCCCACCATGCAACCAGGTGGAAAAACTGCGAGTGTATCCCCATCGAATTTATTGCTCATATTTATGCTCGCTCCGGCTTATTCAGCACGTGCAAAGTGCCTCTCGCTATCGTCGCAGTAAACAAAAATTTCACGCTTGATTTATAACCCACTTGATTGATATCGCCTCCCTTCCAGCGATAAAAAGTAACGAGGAGCAACGAAAATCGCTGCGGTGTCGCACTAAAAAATAAAAAATAAAAATAAAAAGAAAGTCAAACGACGGAAGGTACGACGCGTATTATACGGGAGTAAGGAAAACACGCGGCGAACAAGCGAGCGGAGCTTTATTGAGACACCGCGAGCGAGCGGCCATTCCGCTTTTAAAAAGCGTTCGTTTGCGCGGCGATTTATGCCGCGCGGCGGCGGGAGGGGGGGATTTTGCAAATTCATCGATTTCGCGGAAAGAGGCGCGCGCACGTCGTCAAAATTTATTTTACGACGACGATCGATTACGACGCTACCTCCGGGCCTCCGCCGGCATAATACCGAAGGCGCGTGCTTTATTTAATTGTTACCGGGAAAAATCGTCGGCGAGCGAAGTGTTGCAACAATGCCAGTGAGCTTCGTGAACAACTGATTGATAACGACCGTGTAATGCACTGAACGATTTATTAAACTTTTCGGCGGGGGTTCCTTTTTATAAGCTGCTAAAAGTCGCCTCTATGCATGATTAATTTTCCTGCGAATGGCTAATTTATGCGTATAAATTAGAGAAGGAACTGAGTTACACGTTGAGCAGGAATATTCGAAAAAGTTATTAATAATAAATTTGAACTTCTTCGTGCGTAATCGTGGCAATTAAAATTCACGACAGAAAGTGTTAATCTAATAAGGAATTTACAGTTTCTGGAATACGTTCGATGCTACCTGTTAATTGCTTAATTAACATAAAATTGATTATTAAAGGAGACCAAGTATTTGATTTAGTGTGATTAAAAAGTGACGGGGAAAAAAGTTTCGGGGTACCGTTAGCACCGCGAAGCATCCTACACCCGGGCAATTATTTATCCGCAAAAAATTCGAGGGGAAAAAAAGGGACATGAGTCGCGCTACAAGCCGCGAATTTTATTCATTAATGCAATACGGTCGAGTAATTAATAAATCAATAACGGCGAGTCCAGGTGTTCGCTGGAGGCCCGACGAGGAAGAAGGGCCTCCTCCCCCCTCCGCCCCGCTGGCCCGCGGATGACCTTCTCTCGCGCTCACGTCGCGAGAGTCGCGAGCGGTACGATTCACTCTTGGCCGCGTTCCGTTTTGGTTTCACGAAATGCATGTAATCGGCCGCGCGCGCGCGACGCCGCCGCCGCGTACTCGTAAATAAATCGCCCGTAAATTCCCCAGTCACGAAGATACGGGGCCTCATTAAGCTATTGTATCCGCGGATTACATCGTCTCTTCGTATATACCGTTGCGAGCTCGTCGAGAGAGAGAGAGAGAGAGAGAGAGAGAGACGCACATAGCTACAGAGAGAAAGAGAAATAGAGTGATACAGACATACATAAAAAGAAAGAGAGATATTCAGAATTACAAAGAGATAGTCATATTTATTTGTGACGAGAGAGAGAGAAAGACATTAAGGAACATAGTGACATAGTGAAAATAGGAACCCTTACGAAAAGAAACTACAGGCGTAACTGTTGGTATAACTATTGGCAAAACTTCTGGTAGAACTACTGACAGAGAGAGACAGAGCTACATAGTGGCAGAAGCAATGAGTAAAATAATGGCACAATGACAATAGGGCCACATAGGGAAAGAAAATGAGATCTGAAAATAGTAATATTCAAATAGGACAAAAAAAGAGACAGAGGGAGAGAGAGAGAGAGAGAGAGAGAGAGAGAGAGGAGGGGGACTAGATTGTGTCAGATTCATTCAGGAACATAGTGTCACAGAGATATTTAGGAAGATAGTGATACCGTGACAATAAGTCCATGGAGAAAGAGATAGTGACATAGAGATATATATCTCTATGTCACTATTTTCATTTCTCCATTTCAATGGAGTGACATAAAGATGAAGAAATATATATATGTGAACCAGTAATGTTGTGAAAGAAATTAAATTAGATACATATAGGCATGAGAGAGATAGAGAGAGACAGAGAGAGAGAGAGAGAGAGAGAGAGAGAGGGAGGGAGAGGGAATGGAACGAAGGCATCTCTCTAATCCTGTCGACCGCGGACGGCCCATGTGAATTGTCTCATTTGAAAGTGGCGCGCAAGCGCGGCCCTCCGTAAATCCGTCGGCCAATAAAGAACTTGACTTACGATCCGGCGCTCTTGCGCCCGATTATTCGCCCTCGTGGGGTCCCGGGACTTTTCGCGGCTTATTTCCATGCAAATCAATGAGCCATAATGCACTTTTATGATCGAATATATTAATGACGATTCATAGCGCGCGCTGACGTCGACGCGGTAAAAAGGACCGTCTAAAATAAAAAAGGAAGGACCTAGCGATTGCCAAAAAATTTTTTTGCCTTGAATTATTGCGAGTCGACGGCCCTTCAGGACAGTGAACTCCCTCTTTTTTTTAATTGGCCGCTTCGCGTTGTAAATTCAAAACAATTTGTCGTTTATTGCTTGTTGTATTTTTACCTGCTGTAGGTACTGATTTTTATTAAAACGTCGATGCTCCCGAGTAATCACCCGGAGCTATTTTAATCGTTTTAAAAAAAGGGGGGGAGGAAGAGAGGGGCCCTCCGTCAATTGCAACGCTCGAAAGGCCGCGCGGTCGATCGCTAAGCTTATATCGTAAAATATTGTCCATCTCGAGAATCGTTATTATTACAATTGCGCAAGAATATTTAAAGCACAATAAAGTGTAAAAAAAGGTGGTGGCGTGGGGGGCGGCAAAAAGGAGCCGCGGCGGAAACCGCTGGAACCTAAAGCGTTTAGAGCGCAGTGACTTCAGCTCCGGAGCGCAAATAAAGCGCGGCGTAAACTTTTATTTTCCCCGTGCGTAAAATCGGTCCGATCGTAAAAACAGAAGTGCACCTTGAGGGACAAAAAAAAGGAGAGGAGAAGAAGAAAGGCGGAGGAGAGAGACGGAAGCGCCGCGAGGATACAATTTAAATTGCCACCGCGGGGAATTGAAGCGCGGCGGCGCGGAAAGTGAAATAAAGACCCGTGTCCGTCCGCAGCCGCCAATGACCTTGCCCCGGCGATGACGACGCGGGGGTGGCCAGTGTGGCCGGGTTGTGGCAATATTTCCCACTTTAGCGTTAATTTTAATTACTATATATATCATCGCCTCTAACGAAGAAAAACACATTTCAAAAAATTAAAATTTTAAGTAAGGTACATGTAAAATCATAAAATGTGATTCAAAAATTCGCGCCAAATTTCCGTCACAATACGTCACAATTTGTAAGCCAATCAAATTTCAAATCTCCGCGTGAAACTTACCAATCACAATCAATAGAGGCTACACTTTTCATCATTCTTTTTTTTAGTAGGATGCCTTATAAATATATTCCGTTATACTTTTCGTTTTGTTAATTCAATTTTTTAAGTAACATGATCACTAATACAAAGATACATTCTTTAAAGTCTAGAGAATTTGTGCCTGGTTCAATTTAGTTGTTAGTCTCAAAATTTATTGAATGAAACAAAAAACTTTAATATCGGTACACTCCAGCCCCTTAAAGCACTAGAGCAAAATAAACCCTTCCAAAACCTCATAAACTTAGGGTATCATGCGAATGATACCTCAACTTTATCAGGTCCTGAAAGACTTTACCTTTTCCTTGTGCTTTAAAACTGGCAAAATTTAAATAGACCTTCTTTGAAGCCTGTACGGTGAGAACGGTTCAATAAAAATTACCCTAAAAGTAGCGGTAAAAATTACTATCTGCCCTGTAGCGTAAAATTCCACCTTGCGGTGAAATTTTTTACTAGATTTTGGACAAATTTTATCGACTTACTTAAAAATTGTAGACTTATGGACAAATTTTACCAACCGCTTGGTAAAAATTGCGATGTGCTTAGTAAACATTAAACATAACCTATTAAAAATCACCAGAGAGTCATGGTGTCCCAAGATTACCGTAAAAGTTTAGTAATTTTGACCCAACAATTCTCTCCGTCTTTTCTTCGTTGGAGGTGGCGAGATAGGTGAGAGCCATCTAGGGGTGGCGTCTCTCCTGCCGCGGGGGGCTGCGCCCCCTATGTAGGATCGCGCGGATCGTTAACCTCCGGCGCGCGCGAGAAAAATTCGAGTACGTGCGCGCGCTTAAGTGGATTTTGAGATTCTACGGGGCGATTCGCGCGAGCGGCCGCGCGCGCGGCATTTTAAGCGCGACATTTTCGTGACTCCCGCGGAGCCCCGGCCGCAGACACGTATCGCGCCTAATTGTCGAGTCGACGCGGAATTCTTTGTCCCTACGATGAATCAGCCTTTCGCCACGTGAATCAGGTTTTAGTGCCTTTCGATCGGTTTCTTTTTTTCTTATTCCTACTTCTTCTTTTTTTTTTAATTGCGTATTTGCACTAGTCACTCTTTTCTTCGACTTTCCAAAGTGTATATACTTTGATTGCTGACGTGTGGCCAAAATTGGCTTAAGTGATTAAACAAAAAAACATTCAAATTACAACTGCCGGTGATTTCAAGACTATTCCCACGCTCCTGTCATTGCTGAAAAAATTAATGTCAGGGAAGTAATTTAATGTATAGCCTATTCTTAGAGACCGTTCAACCTGAATGACTGTTACAAAGGACCAATTTTCGAGGTAGACGTATATGCCTCCGTAAACAATTTAATTCAGAATTAGAAAATAAGTTTGTAAAAAAGTGTTGGTGTAAAGAAACTGTTTCTTAAAATTTCTATTTAGTTAATTTGACTAGCGCAATGGTACAATCGAAATCTATTTTACATGTAAAGCACAATGGTACACGTGAAAAGTATTTCAACATATATTTGTTATTTTTCTGGAACACGTTAATTTATCGCTCCTCACTTTCGAAAAAAAGTTCACTTATGTGGGTCGCTTAGCATATAAATAGCCGAAAAACGTCTGCGCACTCAAGCGGTTACCCAAGTTTCCTTGGGAAAGTCAATAGTTAAGTCGTTGATTGACTTAAGTATTCTAGCTGATAAGCCTAGACAATAAGATTAACCATCTAAATCTAATTAGCGACACATTGTCTTTGTTTACAAGGGAACCATTTCAGAAAAATCGTCAAACTATCATCGCTTCAAAACAAAGAGCAGAACTTTCCTCCCGAAGAATTGCCTATTCTTTTTTTTCCAGTCCACAAACTTGCATTCCGCGCTTAGAGAAGTTACCTCAAGGTGGTTCTCATTGAAATTCAATTACTGTATAAGATTAAAAAAATGGGTAAGACTGAAAAAGATATATAGGCTATTCTTTAAACTTATTTAAGATAAATTCATTACTTCAGAAATCAAAGAAATTAATGAAGAAAATGTGGAATCCGCAACTTTACCTTAATAAATGATGTAACCTTAAGTGAGGTTATACTTTTCCAAGAAAAAACTATTTCTTATTTAAAATTAACTACAATTAAAATAAATATATTGAATAAGTATTAAAAATATTTGGGATTGTTCTTTCGATGTAAATTTATATACGAACTCTGTTATGACTTCAGAGTGTGACACCTTAATTGGAAAGTTTTGCTCGTTGTCTCCGTTAACGAACTTGACGAAATAACCCGAAAATGTGTTTACCAGCGCTTTCATTCGAAAAAACATTTTAAATACACACTTATCACGCCCGCCGATCGCTAAGCTGCTGAAACTAACAGCCCCCCCACTACCGAACATACATAACCGACTGTTTTGATATACTTTTACTTATACCCGCTGTTGTCGTTGCCCTTCGGGTAGGTGAGGCAACGTCGCGCCGTCCGTCAATCCGCGTGGGTCCCGTCATCCTCCATCTCATTCGCCTTCCCCCCCTCGTATCGCCATCTTATATCGCCATCGCGATGGCAGTGCGGCCTTATCACCATTGTCATCGCTCCCGGCGCTGTCATCGTAGCGACGCGCCGCGCGCGCGCTGCAGCGCGGCGCCGATTCTTTCCCGCCGTCATTGTCCTCGACAGTGAAAACGTGACGAAAGCGCAACCGAAAGCATACCGCGCTGACATTTTCCGCCGGCGCCGGGAGGTATCTCTTACTGGCTCGAAAATTGCTGCAGTCAGTTTCTTTTTTCTTTCTCTTCACTGTGTTTGCGCACTCATCCGCGCGGAGAGATGTGTTCCAGGATAAATTTTAATCTGTATTGTCCGCGAAAGTGATCATGGATGATGACGAATAAATTGTCATATTTGCTGTTTTTCTCGATCATTCACTCCGGTAGTTGAATTAGTGGAAAATTATTGAATGCACACAGATAAAAAGGATCCTTACAGGGAAAGCCTTGATTCGTTTGAAATAGATTTCTTCGTGATGTTTGTCTTAAATAAATATTAAGATAGTTGGAATGACTCTAATGATCTCGAAGAGCAAAAATTATTTCGCGTCCATCGTTCAATGTCTTGTGAGGTGGTCGTCTGTGGCATAACAGACACTTAAGAACCACACTTATGAGACGAAAGTATTGAAGCGGGTTTGTTTCGGCCATGGGTTGTCGGCTGGTCATCGTCAGTGCGATACCGACAAGTCGAATCGCAGACTGCACACGCAGGCTTAGATGGAAATGCCAGTAACTTGGGCTGGATGACAAAGCCCGCAAGGGGGAATTCGTGAACTCTAATAAGCAAATGAAACTAAGAACTTACTAGTGGAGGAGAAGCCTCCATGTAGTGGTGAAACAAAAAAACATTTTTATCAATAAGAAAGTTGTCCACCCATGGCCGAAACACACTCCGCTTCCATCCTTTCGTCTCATAAGCGTGGTTCTTAAGTGTCTGTTATTCCACAGATCACCTCACAAGATATTGAGCGATGGACGCGAAATAATTTTTGCTCTACGAGATCATTAGAGTCATTCCAATTATCTTAAACGAAATTAATTTTGGAGCATTCGAGTCTTTTAAATTTACAATTAAATAAATATTTATGAATAGTAAAGAAATATTCCTTAACAGTTAATGCACGGTTACTTTTTTAGGTTAGGATTGGGCTCGCGGCATGCGAATCTTTAACGAACCGTTTCTTAACTGTTAAGTCATATTTCTTTGGCTCAATTTAAAGTCCATATGACAATTTTGACTAAACTATTAAAATTTATATAAAATCGCATCTCTCCGCATGAAATTCCTTTAGCAGAATGAATCATTGCATAATAAAGTTACATGGATTTATCATAATAACATAATTAAAAACTGCGATATTTTAAAAAGTTACTGTCATTAACGTGGATGAAATGTGATAGGTGCATGCCGAGTTAACATCTCGATTACCGCTTTTGGTCGAAACACGTGTCGCTCTAATCAAGCGTTTTCTCATCACACACCGCACGGAGGCTTGAATTCCCCCGACCCTTATCCTTCATCTTAACCCGCTCATTCCATCATGATATATATGTAACATTATTCGGCTACCGGTTTGATCCTCAAACATTCATCACCGATCCAAAAAAAAAAGGAAAGTAAAAAAAAGGGGATGTGTTCAGTTGCTCAGAAATAATTTAGGAAACCATTTAAAAAAAAGGTAGTCGTGAGCGGGGACGAAGACAGGATTATTAATACTCGCGTAAAAGCAGAAGACATTTAAAATTTTTTTACCGAACCTTTTTTTTACAACATTAACGTTTTAACATACTCGAACGTAATTATGAAGTTGACTTGAAAAAAAAGTTGCACACTGAAAAAAATTTCGGGGGAATTTTCACTATATTTCGCAGCGCTGAGAGGACATACTTTAAAAATGGTAAATTTGACAAAGAAATTTGTTATAATTTGCAATCTTCAATTTGTGTACTTTTTACTTATTGTAAATTTTCTCAAAGCGGGTTTTATTGTTGAATACTGTTTAAAATCAAAGAAGAGACGTTTGTTTATTTTAAGGCATACACATTTTTTATATAACCTCTAAAATTGAATGTTTTAGTGAAAACCACTAAAATTGATGAAAATAGCTCGAATGATCACTATTAGTGTAGTTCTCTTTATTCAGTTTTATTAAAATGTCACTACTTGTAGTTGGTGTCCGCTAATTTAACTTTAGATAGTCGTAACTGATTGGTTGTCAACCGTTTGCGAGTAAAGAGATAATTGACGCCCTCTACTAAGGATAATTGCAACTAGCATCACGCATGTGCACTGTAATGCTAGCTCTTTAATAATAAATAATAAATATTTTTGATTTTAATTATATTTATCGTAGTATTTCAAGTTGAATTAGTGAAAACACTAATTAACTATTTAGTGCAGAAATTTCAACTAATTTTATTCGTTTTTTTACTACTTTTAGGAAAATAAATTACTAGTTACCAATAGTTTTGCCAATAGGTTTTTGTAACTACTGGCGTAACTACTGGAAGAAAAAATTGCTTCCAAGTAGTTATGCCAGTAGTTCCAAAAAAACTATTGGCAAAGAGTAGTTTTGCCAGAAGTTTTTCAAGTAGTTATACCAACAGTTACGCCTGTAGTTTCTTTTCGTAAGGGCTAATTCAACTTTATAGGATAACATCGTTTCTAAGAAAATTCAGAATAAAAGTATGTCCCACGGCTAGCATGATGAACAGTAATTTTAACCCCGAACATTTTCCCAGTGCATAAATACGTTCTGATTTCCGCAAGGCTTTAAATACCCTAACCCAGCGGAGCCCGCTCTAACCCATAGAGCCCCTTGGAAGGTACAGAGAAAATCTAATGGCTCGGTACCGCGTTTTGTCCGTGATTGTCGCAGCTCCGGGATCACGGCAGATACAGTAGGCGCAGAGAGAAGCGAAAGAGCGAAAAAGCGAAGCGAACGAAATAAACGAAGTAGGAAGCGGGAATAGGGGGAATGATCGGGCTGTTATGAGAGTCTCGACTCGCTCGACCGAGAGAGGATGCCCGAGGTTCAGCGCACGGACTCCCCGAGGTCTGGGGACCTCCTCGAGGACTTTGCTGAACTAGAAGAGGACGGACCGCGGCGCAACGCCGCCGAGCGCAGCGTCTCCTTCAATCGCGACGTCCACGTCAAGAGGATCGGTGAGTCTCTCTCTCTCTCTCTCTCCTACACATCGCCCATCTCTCTCTCTCTTTTTTTTCGCCTTGCCCCCCATACCGCATGGATATATATGCGCATATACAAACCTACACTCGCGCATCTCGCGCGAGAAACTTGCAGTGCGCAAAGTGCAGGGACGTCGTCGTCTTGCTTCACTAACGAACGCCGCCGCCGCCGCCGCCACGGCTACCGAGAGGTACACGGCTCGAACAATGACTTTTCCCAAGCACACCTGTCTTTTCCCTTCCTTCCTTCCTTACCTCTTAGATATTCTCTCCTCTTCTCCTCGGCTCCTTCGCCGAGGCCTCCGCCACTTTTATTTTTCAATTTTGCGCGCGGCTTCAATTTACTCGGTATGCCGCTGATGCCGCTGTCGAGCCGGGGCCGCAACTCCGGGAGAGGACTCGAGAGCTGCTCCTCTCTCTTTCTCTCCCTCTCTCTCTCTCTGGAGGGCTCCCTTATAGCCGCCGGCGGAGATTGGCTTTTTGTCGCCGGAGCGCGAGCCAAGGGTTGAATTTGATTTTCATTTTTTCTGCCCCTCGGCTTAGATCGTTAGGGTGGATAGGGCCTGAGTTATAACGCCGCGCTAACGCCTTTTTACAAATTCGACGCGCTACTTTTTTTGTCACCCGGTAAAAAGCAATCTCGACATCAAAGTCGGACGAGCAGCTGCTTTTTATTCGACTTCTTTTGAATTCGTGTGCATGTCGTTGATTGGGCCAATTTTTACATAAATTTAATGCTCGCGTGCGGTAACTTTTATTTCTGTGCTACGTAGTTTTTTGAACGAGTAAATTTTGTTTTGCGAAATGTCAGAAGTTCCCGCTCAAAATTGCCGGTTAATGACAAGATGGCGTCACATTATTTTAATAAACTCAATTTTATTGTAATAGAGTATGATTTTAACTTTAAACGACTAATTTTTTCATGAATTTGAAATCTTTTTTCGATTAACTTCTGTTCATTTTTCAAAATGGTTGTAGTTAGATAAATGAAGGTTATTGAATAAATGCATTTCGTGTTTACAACATGGCGGCATAAATTTTTAGATTTTTTGGATGAAAGTTAGTAAAAATGGTCTCATCTTAAAAGTTCGATAAATTTTTCATTTCTTAATAAATTTTTACATATTCTACGTTCTTGTTTAGTTGAATCTCATAGAATTTTATAATCGCAACATGGCGGCTCTAAGTTTTTATAAAAAACTTTTCATCTTTGAATAGCATTAGAACACATTTTTACGTTAACTTTTGTACATAAAGCATCCATTAACTATTATCTAGAGCAGCTGATATATGATACTACATTTTGCCGCGCTTTTTTAAATTTTTTACACAATATGCCACGCTGACAGTATTATAGTAATTTAAAAAAGATATTAAAGCCAATTTTTTCTTTTAAAACAGATAACAAAAATTTGTAGATATAAAATAAATAAATGCATGCTCTCACAGGATTTTTTAAAAGTATTTTAAACAATAGTATTTATTGAATTTCGCACTAGTAATCTGTCACATTAAAAAGAAAAAAAAAGTATTCACGAATGATCATAAATTCATCATCTTCGGTTTGACAAATGAAATAAGGAGAGCAGTGGCCGGTGCATCATCGCGAGAAGTAAAGTCGTTACAGCTGTGCGCGCGCGTGCTCACCCCGTATGTACATCCCGCGTGACGTAATAGAAATTAAGCGCCGCGCACACTCAGGCGCACGTCCGAGGGAGCCTCGGAGACTCGTCCCGCTTCTCCCCGATCCTCTTTATCTTCTCTCCCCCGGCGAAGTCCTCGTTTGAATATACAGGAGGGCACCGCTTCCCTCGCTCGATTCTCCTGTCCGTCAGTTCCACACCGGCGTCGAGCGGTCAGCCCGATATCTCGCGCTCCTTCCATTGTGCGACGCGCATGCGCGATGACCAACTCCTTTATATGAATATGGCGCGGCGGCGCAATTAATATCGCCCCATTGTTGACGGGGTGCGGCCATTAGCGGCGAATTTTAAAAGAACGATGAGGAGCCCAGTCGACCACGTCCCACTGCACTGACTGCAGGTTTATTTGAGACCCCCGAGTCTAAGTGCACACTGAGAATAGTAATCTGTAGGAAAAATGATTGTGATTTTTATAGGTTGGTAATAGGCTTGAAAACTAAAAAACTATTAATTTTTTGTTTTAAATATTATACATTTTTTTTCTTCGGAATATAAAAAAGAAAACTCAAAAATGATTCTGTAAAGTCCTGAAGAAGGTATGTAGGTATGCCTAAGGTATCTAGGTATGTCTAGGTATGGAGATATCTAGACATGTCTAGGTATGAATATATCTAGATATGTCTGTGTATGAAGGTATCTAGGTATGTCTAGGTATGAAGGTATAGCTAGACACCTTGATACACATATTTTAATGAATATATATTTTAACGTTATCCCTAGGTATGACGTTACGAAAACACATTTTAATAGTATTAAAAAATTGATTCTATACAAATATCTCAACTTATAAGAATTTACAGTAATTTTTGCTACTTTACTTTTCTCAGTGCACAATCGTATCTAACTCATACTAGCAAATAACTTCTCTCGCTGCGTCTCTGATGAATTAAACAAAAATTGTAACGTCGAGCCTGGAAGTTTCCCAGAAATCGAATCGGCCGGTGTTGCTTAACACATGATTAAAACAATTTAATTTTTCTCTGTTTTATCGGTCTTATCCCCTTTTTTGTTCTTAAATCGCCAACTAACGGCACGAAACGCCAAGACTGATATTTCAATTGTTCATTTATATTAATTTCGTAACAAATTGGTACCTAATCGGTTGATTAACCCTTTGAAAGAGTGATGATAATCAATGCTTGTTACACAATAATAAAAAATTTAACTTTAACAAATTACTAATTAGAAATAACGAATAAAAAATTAAAATAAATATGAATATGATGATTTTTATGTATGAATATGCTTCTACAGATTAGAGAATAATTTAGTGTTCTTCGAGCAGAGAAATTCCATAAAAAAGAAATTTATGCGAGACGAATCGGTTACACAAGGAATTTGCGACTTTTCAAAATGTCAGAGTCAAACGGGAAGGATAGGATTATTATTTCACTTGTGTACTAATGTGAAAGTCGTAATTCACCGGCCAACGAGGCAAACCTCAACGCCGCGCGGGTCACCGATTTTTACGAGGGCCTACCTCAGAGACGTATTTCATAATGTCAAAGCGATGACACTTACGTCGAATTTTTCTCCCTAATGGGTCTTAATTCCGCGTATATTTATGCGTTTTTATTCCCAGGCATTATTGCGCGGTCCGAGTTTGAAAATAATACTTTGTAATGGCAGTGCGAGCGAAAATTAACGACGAGGCTCGCGAACCAAAAGACCCATTAGAAAGAAAATGCCCGTCATTTGGACGTCTCATTAAAATCGGTAACTCGCGGGTCAACGTCTCTTCGCCTTTTAACGTTACGCAATTGGACAATTTTAATCTTTCTCTTTAAAAAAAAAAAGAAGTTTAAACGACACCGCGCGGCATGGGAAAATCGCGGCGGTAGTCGCTTCCCATTTAAATGAGGTGAGTTTCGCTTGACAATTAGTACTCCGCGGAGTGACAATTTAAAGGATGTGTACAAGCCGCGCGAGCGCGCGCCTACGAATAATTGGCGCTCGAGAAATTCCAGCGGGCATTGCATTCCCACTCGAACAATAAAATTTGCCAATTTGATCCGCGGGCACTCGAGGAATCTCTCCTTATTCAAAGGGTTAAGAAACGCAATTTCAAAATCCCCCGAAAAAAAAACATTCACACAATACGCAGTAGAACTGTGCGAGACTTGACGGAGATGAAACGAGATTTAATCGTGATTTCATTTTAGTACGCAATTTTAAAAAAAGAATGTCTTTTGTACATATGATATAATAAATTATTATTTTTTTTTTTGTTTACTTAAAATATAATTTTTTTTCATTTTGTATATTTATAACGTAATATAATTTTATTTATTCTTTTTTTAACAAAAAAGGAACGAGATTTATAAAAAAAAGCGAGATTCTGCAGATATTTGAGAAAGCTCAAGACTCTCGGTTTCGACCGAGACTCTTAACATTTACGAGATTTCTGGAATATTAAAGCGAGATTCTCGAAAATCTGCAAGAAATTCTCTAAGAAAAGGGAGACTCTCCTAGATATGCGAGAAATGTTGAAACTTTCAATTTCGATCAAGACTCTCGGAGTGCATTCACAAGTTCTCTGCTATTAACGTGAGATTCTCGAAAACTTGCGATTAATTTAAAAAAAAAAATGAAACTAGATTTTGTTACACCAACAAGTCTCAAATCATATTCAAATCGAAATTCACAGCTCAGATGATGTAGAAACTTGCATTTAGGTTTACTACCGCAAAATAGTAGTCTGCAAATAGAATATGTACAAAAAAAACATCCTATCTTGAAAAAGTGATGGCCTTTGTTGTGAAGCCTTTAATTCGTGAACGTGATTAGTCTGAAATTTTAGGAACGCAAGTGTTTACATTAATGGCGCCAAAATTCAAAAATTGTTTTTAGAAATTACATTTTAATTTGAATAATAAAATTTTTGTATGTTCGAAAGATTAATTAAGTAAAAATTATGTTTTCTAATTAATATGATTTTTTCTTTAATGTTTGATTTATTTTCTAACCTCAAAATATTAAAATATCGAATGCATTACGATCTGTTAACACTTAGCATAA
>UXGC01001712.1:0-18152 GCA_900480045.1 Eurytoma adleriae | reverse complement strand
AAAAAGCGTATTCTTCAGAGCATGTAAGTGTGCTTAATTTCTGTCGTATGTGCGCTGCACTTTTTTCTAATCTTTTTCACACAGGGGGATTTTATGTCCAGAATTCCAGATATTTGACCTTTACTTTAGCTAAAAATCAATAGGCGCCTATGGTTTAACACTAATTAAAATAAAAATTTTTCTAATATATAGGAAAATTACAAAATCACTATTTACTGAAAGCGGGATGTTATTGCCAAGAAAGCTGCTGATATCACAGAACCTTAGATTATTCCCAAACGTTGTTTGCGTGACGTATGAGCGTGCTCTCCTTACTTCAATAACTCTTTAATATGACTACTATTATACTTACGAAATTAACTACTCAAGGCATCCGTTCAGGGGTGTGGCAAAATAAGGTAAAAGTGAATCTACAACAACAAGGTGTCATTCCAGTGCTTGACACTGGAATCCAGCCTTTTGTAGTCTCATTGAAAGCGTTGCTTTTAATATCTATGATTAGGTTGCTTGTGAGCAATTTGGATCCCAGTGTCAAGCACTGGGATGACATTATTTTTACTTCAATATTTACACATTAGCCATGCATCTGAACAGATACTACTTAGGTCCTTTCAAGATATGTTCTTAGAGTGTGCAACATAATTAAGAAAAGCCCCAGTTGTCGCTAATTTTTATTTCTACTTCAAGTGGTATAGAGATTTCTATCGCATTTTCCATTACGTCTTTCATAAGTTTTGCTGTTTCTTGTACCTTGTCGTCCTCTACTTCAACTAGTAGCTCATCGTGGACTTGGAGGATTATTTTACCTGTTTTCAATTGATCAAAAAGCTGAATCATTGCACGTCTTATTATATCAGCGGCGGTTCCTTGCAGCGGTGCATTGATTGCTGCCCTTTCTGCAAATTGTCTTAGATAAGGAATTTTATTATTTATGTCTCTTACAAAACATCTTCTGCCAAACAAAGTTTCTACATAACCATGCTGTCTAGCAATAGATACTGCTTTTTCCGTATAGACCTTTATTTCTGGGTAACAAGAAAAATAATAATTAATGTATTCAGCAGCCTCTTGAAAGGTAATTCCAAGTCGCTTTGCAAGGCCAAATGGACTAATTCCATATATAATTCCAAAATTAATGGTTTTTGCTTTGCGTCTTAATTGCTCATCTATTTCTCGAACTCCAAAAACTTGTCTTGCGGTAATATCATGAATATCTTCCCTATTTGCAAAAGCTTCTTTAAATGCCGCAACATCTGCCACATGTGCCAGGAGTCTTAATTCTATTTGCGAATAGTCGGCAGAAATTATCTTGCACCCTTTTGGCGCAATAAACGCTTGCCTGATAAGACTACCTTCTTCGCTTCTGATAGGAATATTTTGTAAATTAGGATTGCTAGAGCTCAGCCTTCCAGTTGCAGTCACAGTGATTGAAAAGCTTGTATGTATCCTACCATCAAGCGGATCAACCTGTTTTATTAACGCGTCAGTATAGGTACCCTTTAATTTACTTGAATGTCGCCAACTTAAAATTTTACCTGCGATTTCTATCCCCTCCTCTTCAAGTGCCTCTAGAACTTTAGAGTTTGTGCTATAAGACCCAGATTTTGACTTTTTCTTTTTACTTAGCTCCATTTTATAAAACAAAACATCACTTAATTGTTTTGGCGATGCAATGTTGAATTTTTCTCCTGCTAAATTATGTATATCGTTTTCAAGTACAGCAATTAGCTGCTCAAACTTATCAGACAATTCCTGTAGTTTTTGAATATTGAGCAGTATTCCATTTTGCTCCATATCAAATATTACTTTCATAAGAGGTCTATCAAAGCGCTCGTAAATCGTAAAAAGTTTTTCCTGAAATAATCTTTGTGTCAGTTTCTCATGGATCGCTATTAAAATTTTTGCCGAGAAAGTTTCTACATTTTTACTTAAATTGTGTGCAATTATGTTTGGAATGCTGTGATCATGCTTACCTGTGTCAAGGCTGTATGACATGATCATCAGGTCATCAATTGAGCCTAGCACTCTCTCTATTGTAGGAAATATTTCTCTGATCTTTCTAATATCATGTACTATTTTAAGCACCCCATTTGAAAATAAAGTTGAATTTATTATAGTAAGTGCATCTTGTAGGCAGCTTTGATCTATGTAGAAAATATTATCCTCACTACAAGATAAGGAGATTTTATTCAATCTATTGTTTTCAAAGTGGCAATGAATTGCAATTTTACCTTCATATCTGCAATACTCCAAAAATTTTTCTAATTCTTCACTACTATATTCTATTTTCTCTTTTGTGCTAGATCCACTATAAGAAAAGAGCTTTTCTACTTTTCCTATCAATGAATTAAATTCATATTTCTTCAAAAAGGATAACAATTTTTCCATATTTGGAGGATGGACTTCATATTTTACAATATCATGTTGAAGATCTACTTTTTTGCATAGTGACAAAAGTTCTCTTGAAATTAGTGCTTTTTCCTTATGCTCAGTAAGAATATTACGAACTCTTGTTTGCTCAATGTTATTGATGTTTTCTATAACGTTATCCAATGAATCAAATTCATCTAGTAATTTAGCTGCAGTCTTTGGCCCTATTCCTGGAACGCCTGGAATGTTATCAGATGCATCTCCAGTTAGAGAAAATAAATCAAGAAGCTTATTTGAATTTACACCAAATTTTTCTATCACTTGTTTTTCATCTACGTATATATTTTTGATAGGATCAAATATTAGAATGTTGTAATTCAAAAGTTGAAATAAGTCTTTATCTGATGAGACTACTACTACTTTAAAGTCTTCGTGGTTGGCATATTTTGCAGCTAGTGTTGCAATTATGTCATCTGCTTCATAGCCTTCAATCTCTTCATAGCTAAAGTTAAAAGCTTCTACCGCTTCTCTCAGTATTGTAAATTGTGGAATTAGATCCTCAGGAGGTGTTACTCTGTTTGCTTTGTACTCAGAATACAAACTGTGCCTGAAATTTTTTTTGCCAGAATCAAGTGCTATAGTTAAGTAGTCCGAATGGGGAATATACTTCAGAACCATATTAAGAAAACCGTACACAGCACCTACTGGAATACCAGCTGTGGTAGTTAAATGATGTAAGACATAGTAAGCCCTGAAAAGAAAACCATAACCATCAATGATTGTGAAAGTTTTTTCTTTCATTGTAGATATTTATGTGTGCCTTTGATGGTCTGTGATTTAGCTATAAAAATCAAGCTCTTGTTTCCTATAGCCAAAATAATCATAATGCTATAGTTACTATAAGAAAACATATTACGTAAGGGAATTAACTATTCTGCCACAATTTTGCTCTATCACACTTGCCATATTTAATATTCCAGCTTCATCGTAATAATTTCCAATTACTTGCAAAGCAAGTGGTAAGCCTTCATTGGAAAGTCCAACAGGAACAGAAATAGCAGGTAACCCTGCTAAGCTTGCCGGCACGGTAAACACATCATTGATGCACATAATTAGCGGGTCTGGCTTTTCATTTAAGCCAAAAGCTTCTGTTGGAGCAGATGGCACAAATATGTAATCTATTTTTTCAAACGCTTTTGTAAAATCATTTCTGATTAATGCCCTAATGCACTGTGCTTTTTCATAATACTCATTGTAATGATCTGAAGAAAGCGCATAAGAACCAATTAAAATTCTCCTTTTCACTTCTTTACCAAAACCTTCTGCTCTTGTTAGCGAATACATTTCTTCAAGGGTATCAGCATCAACCCTAAATCCGTAACGTACACCATCATAGCGAGCAAGATTAGATGAAGTTTCAGCAGAACAAATTAGATAGTAAACCGGTATCGCATATTTAGTATGAGGCAGAGTAATGTCAACAACTTCAGCACCATTTTCTTTTAAATTGGAAGAAACTTTTTCCCAATGATGAACGATTTCTTCTGAAATTCCATCCATTCTATATTCTTTTGGTATACCAATGCGCTTACCCTTGATATCACCATTTATAAGATTAGAGAATTTAGGCACTGGTCTTTCGCTCGATGTTGAATCTTTTTCATCATAGCCACAAATTGTTTCCAGCATTAACGCTGAATCAGAAACGGAACGAGTAATTACTCCTGCTTGATCGAGAGAACTTGCAAACGCAATCATACCAAAACGCGAACACCTTCCATAAGTTGGCTTTATTCCCACTACTCCGCAATAAGCTGCTGGTTGACGTACAGACCCACCAGTATCGCTTCCTAATGCTCCAGCGCATAAAAACCCAGCAACTGATGCTGCAGATCCACCAGATGATCCACCAGGAACAACTTTTTCTCCGTCACTTTTTCTAATCCATACATTTTTAACAGGACCAAAATAGCTATTTGTGTTCGCAGAGCCCATAGCAAATTCATCCATGTTAAGTTTACCAAGCATGGCTGCTCCACTTTTTAAAAGCACATTAGATACCGTAGATTCATAAGTCGGGATGAAATTTTCCAGCATTTTTGAGCATGCTGTTGTTTTTATTCCTTGTGTACAGAATAAATCTTTAACACCAACTGGTATGCCCATAAGTGATGAAATATTATCTTTTTGTTTCAAAAAGTATTCATCTGCTATTTTAGCAGCTTTTATCGCGATTTCTGGGGTTTTTGTTACAAATGCATTTAGTTGCTCATTTTCAACTGCACTAACATGCGTTTCTACAAGCTCAACAGCAGAAAAATCCCCCCGCCTTAGTCCATCATGCATCTCTGTAATAGTGAGCCTTCTCAATTCATTCATTAATATTCAATTTAGCGAGGCATTAATTATAACAACAATAGGACAGAAAATCTATATATTTATGATCGAAAACGGGAATACAACCGAGATCAATTCAGATTTCTGAAATGGATTAGTTAGTAGTACGTTTTAAATAGCCAGTTTGGCACACAATGCTAAGCCATAAGGGTTTAGCGTTTCTAAAATCAAATATCAACATCATGCACGTTAAGTGCATTGTTATTTATAAAGTCACGACGTGGTTCAACTATATCACCCATTAGCACCGAGAATATGCTATCTGCTTTTTCACAATCTTTTATTTCAACTTTTAGCAGAGTTCTAGTTTCTGGATTGAGTGTAGTTTCCCAAAGCTGATCAGCATTCATTTCACCAAGGCCTTTAAATCTCTGCAGAGTTAAACCTTTTTTACCATAATCCATCACTATTTTTGCAAGTGCACTTGGAGACTTTATTTTTATTTCAGTTTCTTGCGACTGTAAAAATGAATCACCATCAAATAAATCAATTATGTTATCAAGAGAACTCAATATATTCCGTATTTCTTTACTTTCAAGCATACTAAGCGAGAATACATATTTGTCTGCTAACCCTTGAAACAATTTAGCAATGTGAATTTCCTCATCTTTTACTTCTACTTCCCAAGTATATTCACTATACATCAATTTTAAATATTTTAATATCTCATCAGCAGACAATAGAGCATTCTTTTTGCTTAAAATTAGCAATGATTCTAAGAGATCTTTTGGTATTTCCCTATCATAATTTTTGCTAATGTTTGAAATACTGAGGCACTTATTCAAAACGAAACGCAAATCTTTGCCTACACCATTTAATGTTAATTTTTTAATCGCTGAATTTACTATATACTCTTCAAAAGTTTCATCATCTTTGATATAAGTATCTTTAGCATTTTTTGTAACTTTATAGAGCGGTGGCTGCGCTATGTATAAATATCCTTTTTCAATTACTTCACGCATATGTCTAAAAAAGAAAGTTAGAATCAAAGTTCTTATATGCGAGCCATCAACATCTGCGTCTGTCATAATGATAATTTTATGATACCTAGTTTTTTCAATATCGAAGTGCTCACTCCCTATTCCAGCTCCAATTGCCGTGATCAGAGAGCCAATTTCTGCAGATGAAAAAATACGATCCAGCCCTGCACGTTCTACGTTTAGAATTTTCCCTCTTAAAGCAAGTACCGCCTGTGTTTTACGATTACGTCCCTGCTTTGCAGTACCACCTGCGGAATTACCCTCTACTATAAACAATTCCGATAACTCAGGAACTTTTTCCTGACAATCGGCAAGCTTTCCAGGTAGAGTTGCAATATTAATATCGTTTTTATTTTTAACTAACTCTCGTGCTTTTCTTGCGGCTTCTCTTCCTTTTGCTGACCTAATCGCTCTTTCTACTATACTTGCTGCTAACTTGGGGTCAGTTTCAAGTATTGTACTCAACTTGTCAAAAACTATGCTCTCTACAACTGCCCGCGCTTCAGAACTGACCAATTTATCTTTTGTCTGTGAAGAAAATTTAGGATCAGGCATCTTGAGAGATAAAACACAAGTTAAGCCTTCTCTAACATCTTCTCCAGTCAAATTCACTTTTGCCTTCTTCAAAAAACCTTCATTGTTTGCATAGTTATTGATACATCTGGTTAGTGCAGATCTAAACCCTGCCAAATGCGTACCACCATCCCGTTGTCTTATATTATTTGTGAAGCATAGCATATTCTCATAGTAGGAATCATTCCACTCCATTGATATTTCTACACTGGTACCTAGATCTTTTACATTATCTCTAATGCTGGCAATTTTAGTAACATGTGTCTTATTTTTGTCTAAGTACCGTACAAAATTAGCTGTACCAAAATTATCTTCAGACTCTTTACTATCGTTAAAATGAGACTTTACATGTGGTTTATTACGGAGATCAAGCAAAATGATCTCAATATTTGAGTTTAAAAATGCCAATTCTCTGATGCGACTCTCAAGAGTGGAGTAACTAAAATCAATACTACTAAAAGTCCCCGTTGATGGCATAAACGTTACTCTAGTTCCTCTTTTATTTGTGTTTTCATTAATTACCTTTAAAGATTCAATAGACTCACCATCTTCAAAGCGCATGAAATATTCCTTCTTATTGCGCCAGATGGTTAATTCCAGCCAACTCGATAACGCATTAACAACTGAAATTCCAACACCATGTAATCCTCCAGAAACCTTATAGGTATTGCTGTCAAATTTACCTCCTGCATGTAATTGGGTCATTATCACTTCTGCTGCTGATATCCCTTCCTCTGGGTGAATGTCTGTTGGAATGCCACGACCGTTGTCGGTTACAGAAACTGAACCATCTTCATTTATGCTAACTTCAATCTTACTGCAATACCCAGCTAAAGACTCATCTATCGCATTGTCAACAACTTCATACACCATATGGTGCAGACCAGATCCATCATCAGTATCACCAATGTACATACCCGGACGCTTTCTCACAGCATCAAGACCTCTTAGGATTTTTATTGCGTCAGCGTTGTAGTTACTTTCCATGGAATTGCTTTATTTATAAATATTAATTAATATTACATTTGTATGCGCTGATTAGCAACATCTTTAAGTTGAGAGAAGAATCCTTGACATGTAGATAAAACATAACGTATCACCTACACGGAGTGGTTTTACATGTTATTTCAATACATAAACTTAAGTTCAAATAATCATACAAAACTCTGCTTCATATTTCAAGATAAATGGCTACAATCAAATACAATTTACCTTCTTCTTTCAATTGGACTTTCTAGCTCAACACAGGATAAGTTGCTCATACACTCTTCTAATATTTCATTCTTTTTATCATTGTTTAATCTATTGCTGAACTCTTGACACCTTCTCTCAAGAGCTGAATGCGTAGTCATAATATACCTTACTGTTTCA
This sequence comes from Eurytoma adleriae, assembly GCA_900480045.1. Classification (NCBI taxonomy): domain Eukaryota; kingdom Metazoa; phylum Arthropoda; class Insecta; order Hymenoptera; family Eurytomidae; genus Eurytoma; species Eurytoma adleriae. The sequence goes on along the minus strand of UXGC01001712.1, from coordinate 10,461 downwards.
GATGATAACTCTGGTAACTCGCTACGGATCCTTTCTTGTTCTTTTCCAGAGAAATTGGTGAAATTGGCTCTGGCCATTTCAGGGAATTTTTGTGTGATCGTTTCTTTTATCATTGCTCTAGCCTCTTCTCCATCGAGTGTAATAACCACTGATGGATGTAAGCCAGATAAAGACTCAAATAATTTATTGTATGTTCCACCTGCACAACTTTGACCTTGATTACCGTAAGTTGTTGCAGCGTCTACAAGACCTTTTAAAAACATATCTTTTCTGTTTTTTATGTCTTCATCATTCAAAGGAGTTCTTTGATTTTCTGTACCTGTATTTCTATCATTGCAGGCTTTCCAACACAAAATAGCTGCTTGCTTTAGTGTTAACTTACTATGATTGTCTTCAAAATTATCTCCTGTTCTATTGATAAATCTTAAGCATTCAAGTGCATGAGATTTATCGCCTTCTGTAAATTCATTTGACTGTTTGATGTACTCTTCAATGTCGGTTGTGTTGCCTCTATTTAGCTGTACATAGAATTCATCTTTGCTTAAATTCTCTTTATACTTTTCTATGAGTCTATCAACACTCAAGTTTATACTAGCAACTGCACTTGGATCATGAGTAGTTTGTGCCATAAAAGGAATGGCTGCTAAATCTTGAAAGAAAATAGGCCTTTCTTCCTCTGGAATTTGTTGTATTAAATCGTTAAACTGCTGTATTTCTTCAATGAGTGATTTGTTTAGCAACTATAAGCACAATATAGGCAGTACCAAAAGCACACAGGAATTAATAATGTTTATAATTAAAAAAATGCTTAATGTTATTCTAATAACATTTTTTGGCCACGCTGATAATCTTTTTTCATTTTCCCTTGGTTTGAAAAAATAATTTACTAATGATAAATACAAAGAGAGCTGTACAAGAAGAAAAAATGAAGGAATCATACTTACTAATAAAACTATATTAATGAATCTTTTAATTTTATTAGTGTTGTTGTAAGCATTTTGCACTCTTTCTATTAAAGCCTGTACTCTATTTCTATTTTGCTGTTGATTATTATTTTGACCTGCAAACATAACACACCCCCATTCTAACATTAATATATCATGCTATAGAAAGAATTTAAATAAAGCAAGAAATTTAGAGCTGCTTTTATTTTTGCTTGATTGGGGATACCACTTCTACACTTTCTGCTCCATCTAAGGTACTATTTGGTTTTTCTACAGTAATCTTGGGAGTTGCTTTATTCTCGATATCTGCTCCATATGAGCTAAGTACTTCAATGGCTTCTTCATTTCCGTTGTTGAGCGCAATATCCAAAGCATCCATACCAGCTTTATTTTTGTGATTGATAAAATCTTTTAATTTGTCTTTACCAAAACTTTCTACATATTGTTCAATAATGAATTTTACTACCTTTCCAGGACAATTATTAGCAGCAGGAAAAAGTATTGTGTTGTTATTATTATCTTTTTTCGTTATGTCTGCTTTGAGTTTATTTATCAAATACTCGATAACTTCTATTCTGCTATCACCCTCTGCTCCAGTGCATTGCCTAATAGCTAAAAATAAAGCTGTACGCCCATTATTATCAATATCTTCAATATTCTGTCCCTTATCAACTAAGGCTTGTATTACACTTTTATTTCCATATAAAGCAGCAAGGTGAAAAGGTGTATGTCCTTCAGTGCTTTCTCTTTCATCAATTGACGCACCATTGCTAGCTAGCAATTCTATAAACTCTGGCGTGTTTGCAAAAATTGCAAGGTGCATTGGTGTTAAGTCATCTTTGCCATGATTTTCAGTTTTTGCGTTAACGTTTGCTCCGTTATTTATCAGCAATTTCGCTATTTCAAACTGCTTATACCCGATAGCAATATGTAGTGGTGTACGATTACGTTCATAATTATCATTGACATTTGCACCAAACTTTATTAGCAGCTCTGTAGCTTCAATATCACCCATCCGAATTGCAGAGTATAAGGAAGGAGATTCATCTTTTTCTATTTCCCCTGTCATACGAAATTACGAACATAATGATTCATACATTATCAAGAATTATTATTAATTTTTTATTAAAATAATATTAACAACAGCTAAAAATCTTTAATTTTTATTAAAGATTTAATATCCATCAATGCTTATATAAGCATTCCAAAAGTGAAGAAGTGAAAAAAAGCTTTTCATGAGAAATTATAAATGATAAATTGTTAATAATGAATTATCGAGAATAAATTATGTGCCTTGGTTTGCCTAATATAAACAGAGAAGGTTATTTATTTATAGTTGTTTCCTTTATCGTAACATGTATAGCATTCTCTATATCTTGGGGAGCTGGAATTACTTGCTTATTTCCAACGTTTTTATGTACCTATTTTTTTCGTGATCCAGCAAGAGCTGTACCAAACAATAAGGACTTTATATTAAGTCCTGCTGATGGTGTAATTTCAAAGATAGAAGAAGTTAGTTACTCTTTATCAGAAGAGAATGAAGAAGAAAGGAAGTTTACGCTTGTTAGCATATTTCTAAGTGTTTTGAATGTCCACGTTAATCGTATACCAATATCTGGTACAATAAAGGAAATGAGTTATAAAAAAGGCAAGTTTGTTTCCGCAATAAGCAATAGGTCTAGTAATGAGAATGAAAAGCAGGTTATTGCGATTGAATATGAGAAGGGAAAAGAAATCATTGTAGAGCAAATAGCTGGATTTATTGCACGCCGCATTGTTTGTAATTTGAGGACATCTCAGAGCGTAAAAGTAGGTGAACGATTTGGAATTATAAGATTTGGTAGCAGAGTAAATATTTATATTCCCGCTGGAATAGAAGTAAGAGTTTCAGAAGGGCAAACTGTTATTGGCGGTGAGACAGTTATAGCAGATTTTAATAAACAAGAGAAGCTTACTTTTGATGTTATATGAATAACGATGAAAGTAACAGTAAATTTTTACCTATTACCAAGTTATTCCCAAACTTTATAACTTTATTAGGTTTATGTGCTGGCCTTACTTCACTTAAATTCACATTTAATGAACAATGGGAATTTTCAGCAATTTTTATTATCATTGCAGCAATAATAGATGGAATGGACGGCAGGATAGCCAGAATTTTAAAATCAACTAGCGATTTTGGAGCACAACTCGATTCTTTTGCAGATTTTCTAAATTTTGGTTCAGCACCTGCTTTTCTTTTATATTTTTGGAAGTTAAATGAAATTAAAGTTGTAGGATGGATTTTAGTAATGATATATGTAATCTGCATATCAATAAGACTTGCAAGATTCAATGTTTCGCTACATTTAGAGCAAGTATACTGGAAAAAATTTTTCTTTTCTGGTGTTCCAGCTCCTGTATGCGCTTTACTTGTTCTGTTTCCAATAATTATTACCTTTCAATCTCATGAAAGTGAATATTTACTTCTTATAGAGCAATTTTTTAACGTAAAGAATACAGCTTGTTACTTTTTGGCCATTTCATTTTTTTCGATAAGTCATATTCCAACTTTCTCTGCAAAATACATTTCTGTCCCTAAAAGTTTATCTTATATATTTGTGTCATTTTTTGGAATATTGATCATATTTTTTATAAGTAAGCCCTGGATAACACTACCAATTTTAGGTGCAGTTTATATCTTGACTATTCCAATAAGTACCGGACTTTATATACATTACGCATATAAAACTAGTCAGCTATATAAAAAATAGTGAGCAGCATGATTATAAAAGTAACTGATCTATTAAACTCTTTTTTATATATAAAGATATTCAACATACCATTTATAATTATTTGGGTAATTGCAACTGGGGTTTTTTGTACGATTCGATTCAAATTCATTAACTTTAGGTTGTTCAAACATGGGATACAAACACTATTCAACCTAGAGAGCCATAATAATAACGGCATAATCACCCACATTCAGGCATTTGCAACGGTAATTTCAGGAACAGTTGGTCTTGGAACAATATCAGGAGTTGCAATAGCTATTACAATAGGGGGGCCAAGTGCAGTTTTTTGGATGATAATTACCGGGGTACTTGGCATGTCAATAAAATTTGCTGAAGTAGTGCTTGCATTTACTCATCGCTCTGAAAACACAACTGGTGGGGCTTTTTATTATATGGAACATGGACTTGCAAAGATTGGATTTATGAAGACTGGCAAATTCCTTGCATTTATCTACGCAGTTATGCTGCTTGTTGCAATGATTCTAGGCGGCATACCATTTCAGGCAAATCAAATTGCAGCGTTGTCAAGTAACTTATTTGAATACAACACATCTGTTATTATCTCGCTATTTGTATTAATTGTAATACTGGGAGGAATAAAGCGAATTGCTTTAGTTGCAACAGGTTTAGGGCCGATCATGATAATGTTATATATAGGCATGTGTATATATTTAATCTGTGTAAACGGAAATAATCTACTGAATGCTCTATCTATAATATTTCAAGATATCTTTAACAAATCAGCTATAGGAGGTGGAGTATTGAGTGGATTAATAGCAGGGGTAAGAAGGTCAGTGTTTGCTAATGAAGCAGGTACTGGAACAGCAGCTATAGCACATTCGATTGTAAAAGAGAAAGACCCAGTTAAAGTTGGAAGTGTTGCAATGATTGCACCATTTGTAGACACAATATTAGTCTCATTTTTGACTGGTATTGTGATAATTATCACCGATATGCATAGCACTAATACCGTAGGTGATATTACGTTAGTTAGCTCAGCATTTTCAACAGGCTTGCCTTTATTTAGCAAGCTAGCTCTTCCGCTGATAATGTTTTCCTTTGCATTTTCCACAATAATAGCTTACTATTACTACTGTGAAGTTGCCCTAGTGTACTTATTTGGTAACAAAAAAGTACTGATATTGTTTCAGTTTTTTATAGTAGGTTCAGTGTATATCAGCTGTATATCAAAAAATATAGAATTTATATCTTATTTAGGTGATAGCCTGTTTATGTGCCTTATGATCCCAAATGCTGTTGTGATATATCTACTGAGAAGGGAAGTCTTAAATACAATAGACTCTTATTACAAAAGGTATTAAACATGATTTATAGAATGCTTTATATGGTGTTATTTTGCCTACCATTTAATGATGTATACGCTGCTTCAATTTTTCATAAAAGTTATGACACTGCATTAAATGGAGTAAGCAACTTCATGAATGAAGTGTTGTTTTTCAAGATCTTTCACGTACCATTTATAATTCTTTTATTGGCCTTTGGTTATATATTTCTAACACTACGTTTTAGATTTCTCAACATAAGGATGTTTAAGCATGCGTTCGCTATTTTATGTGGAAAATATGACACAGATCATCATGATGGTCACATTACGCATTTTCAGGCATTTGTAACCGCGCTGTCAAGCACAGTAGGCCTTGGAACTGTTGCTGGTGTTGCAATCGCAATTTCAATGGGAGGGCCAGGAGCGGTACCTTGGATGATGATTACAGGTTTTTTTGGTATGTCTGCAAAGTTTGCTGAAGTAACTTTAGCATTCAGACACAGAACAGAAGGCCAGGAGCAGTTATTCAGTGGTCCCTTTCAATATATAAGAAATGGACTAGAGAAATTTGGATTTAAGAAACTTGGTATTGTCCTAGCTGCAATATATGCAGTGTTTTTTATATTATCAGGTCTTGGTGGAAGTGTGGCATTTCAGACTAACCAAATGGTTTCAATATTATCTGGCTATTCAAATTGGATAGATGGTCATCCTTGGTTTCTCTCTTCCATAATTTCTACGTTACTTGCTCTGGTAATTATCGGTGGAATAAGGAGAATAGCTAGAGTATCTTCTGCACTAGTTCCTATTATGTCACTCATATATATTTTGAGCTGTGTCACAATCATTGCATTCAATATTCACAATTTTAGCAATACATTGAAAATATTGTTTTCCAGTATGATAGACTTCAATGCTGTTGGTGGAGGAGTAGTAGGAGCATTTGTTGCTGGAATTCAAAGAGCAATTTTTGCTAGTGAAGCAGGTGTTGGTTCTGCCTCAATTACTCACGCTGTAGCTAAAGATGAGGAGCCAGTTAGAACTGGGCTGGTTGCGATGATAGAACCATGCTTTGATACAATGTTAATTTGTTGCTTGACAGGAATAACAATAGTAATAACAGGTGCATACCAGACCGGCATTGGCGAGGGAATATTGATCACCCAAAAAGCATTTGAAACAGTTTCTTCTTGGTTTCCTATACTTTTAACCATCGCTGCGCCTTTGTTTGCGTTTTCCTCAGTAATTTCATTTGTATATTGTTGTGAAATGGGATGGCTGTATTTGTTTGGTGTAAAAAGTGTAGTAATATATCGTATAGCGGTGGTAGTAGTTGCATTTTTGTCAGGTTTGTCTAAAGATATAATGGCTATTGCTAATATTGGTGGGGCTTTATTCTCTTGTTTAGCACTCATCAATATGACAGCACTTATACTGTTTAGCAATCAGATTAACAATGAAGTCCAATGTTATCTAAAAAGGCTAAGGAATAATAAAATTAATTAAATTCTGGCATATGAAGGTACAACAACAGATGTCATTCCAGTGCCATCTTCTTTTCATAGCAAAATTCCCTTTTGTCATCCCAGTGCGTGACACTGGGATCTATTTTGCATATAGTTCCACCGTAGTGTTATATTTTAATGTAAAATTTTATATTTATCTACTAGATTCGTTTGCGAATAAAGTTCGCTGGATCCCAGTGTCACGCACTAGGATGACAAGAGAGAGGATGCTAGAATAATGGAGAAATATATAATTCTTATATTATCCTACATACTAGGTTCAATACCGTTTAGCTTAATTATTGCAAAAATAAATGGTATAAATTTAAGAGAAGTAGGTTCAGGAAACATTGGCGCTACAAATGTTGCAAGGACAGGAAATAAATTTCTTGCTGCTATTGCGTTATTTCTGGATACCTCTAAAGGGTTTATCGCAGTTTATACAGCACAACAATTTTGTGATAATAACGATTTTTATATATATGTATCTGCAATTTTAGCAGTTCTAGGGCATATCTTTCCTATTTGGCTAAGGTTCAATGGAGGAAAGGGAGTTGCAACAACTTTGGGAGTTTTGATAGCACTTAACATTTCTATAGCATTAGCATTTGTATTTGTCTGGCTAATAGTATTTTTTATCTTTCGGTACTCCTCTCTTGCTTCCTTGGCTGCTACTGCAGCAGCTGTTATAGCATCTTTCTTTTTTCAAAAGGAGTTATTCCTTATATTACTCACTGTAGCGATATTAATTTTCTTGAAGCATTACAAAAATATTGCAAATCTTCTGCAAGGCAGAGAGCATAAGTTTTTATAAGCAATGAGATGTTAAATCACTGACACTTAAACTACGAGATAAACTGCTTGATGGTATTATTTTATCTTCTTTATTTAAGATTGTAATTTTTACTCTTGTTATACTCTCTACTTCTTGAGGTATTAAAAATTCATCTTCAATGAATCTTTGCTTCACTTCTTGTATTTTTTCATAAAGTGTGGTTACATTGCGCTTATTTTGATTATAAATATCTTCAATCTCTATCTCTAGCCTGTGTGAAGCTTCTTTTTTTAACATGTTATTTATCACTGCTTCTGTTATTGCTAGCTTTTCTTGCAGAATTTTCTTTATTTCTTCTTTATCGTCTCTGCTATTTTTACTCAGTTCCGTGTATACCCTATAACACCTTTTCTCTAGTGGTAACGTTCTTAAACTATCTAACATTCTGGCCACTTGACCCTTAATAGTCTTCTTGGCTTTCAATTTTAATTCTTTTACTTCTTCTTTTATTATTTTGCTAGCTATTCTCTTAGCTTCAGTTAAAGATGAGTCCTTGAGAAAAAAATCTGTTCTAAGTAAATTTTGGTTTAAAAGCTCCAAAAAGACTTTTCCTTTGATGTTTTCGAGTTGATCGTCTAAACCATCCCCCTGTAGTTCATTTGTTATGTGCTGAGACAGCGCAAAGTGCTCTAATTTATTTAACTTTACAGAGTTAATATTTTTCATTAACGTCAGCACAATTTGTTCACTATATTGAGAAGTAAAACTCAGTAATCTTCTCATTAAAGTAATGCTTACTTCTGCAATAAAATCATCAACTATTTTTTGACTTTTATCATCTTCATAATTATTTTGGGCGTTATGCCAAGCCCTAAGAATTTCTTTACTGTTTTTCTTATTTTTTAGCCTGTCTAACATAAACTTACGTGCTTCATTTTCTGCTTCTGTAAGGAGCATTTGTCTAGGTGGTGTAAATTTAATCTCTGGATCGGAATGAATACCCTCTAATGTACTTAACATTCTGTAGATAACACCAGTAAAACATGTGTTAGGAATTCGTTCTTTTCTAGAGAAAGTTTGGCTATCTAGTAAATTTGCAATCAACGCGTCTTTTTTATTTTTTACATCTTCTCTATCTCCATCATTGCAAGCTCTCAGAACTAACAGAAGAATTTGTCCACCAGTGAAGCCAGAGCTATGTTTCTCATTACCTTTGCAAAAATCTTGCAAAAACATTACTAATTTTCCCTTATTCTCATTACTAAATGGTTGGCCATCAAGCATATGTAAGTGATTTATATATTCAATAAATTCTTTAAATCCCTCATTATTAATAGTGTCTTCAGATACTTGTTCAGTATATTTATCTTTTAATTTGTCAATATTTTTAATGATATCATTATTTAATTGATGGGGCAGTAAATGCTCATAAGTACCATCAAACTTATTTGTCATACTGCGAGTATTTTCTTTTATGCCTTCTAAAAAGAAACTTATAGCAGCTTTGAGTAACGTAAATGGATTAAAATCCTTTGGCCTTAATTCACTTTGTAATAGAATTAAAACCATTGCAAGTGGTATTGTTGCAAGTAACGAAACGAGCAGAAAAGTAGTTGTAAAGGTTAGATATGTTACAGAAGCAAAAAATAAAAGGAAAGATGCTATCTTAATTTTATTTTTCTCAAAAAATATTTCCCAATATTCCTTTTTACTTATTTTTTCCTGCTTTGCAGCTTTTATGTCTTTATAAACGTAAAAAGTTTTTATTTCAGATCTAAAAAACAATGTGGCAAAAGATAAAAAGACATTGGCAGGATTAACTAAAATGCTTAAAGAAACAAAAGCTGCGAAGTAACTTGCTGTCTTTAATCTGTAAGAATCCTTTCCAGGAAATTGTATTTGGGAAATACCTATCATAGCCTACTCTCTATAATATTATGATATTGTAGTAATAACAAATAGCCTATAGATGTCAATGCTTAAGTATTTTACTGTCTACGCACTCATCGTATTCAATTTCAACTGTAGAGTGTGCAATTTCAAATCTATTTAATAGTATTTTTTTTATCTCATACAAAATATTAGTGTGTTGTCCATTTTGCTTTATCTTGGCATGCATAGTAAGTATAAAATAATTATCAGATAGTGACCATGCATGTATATGATGCACATCTATCACTTCAGGTAACTTAGATACAATCTCACTTTTTATCTCCTCAGCAGATACACTCTCAGGTGTACCTTCAAGGAGTATATGGCAAGAATTCTTGAGAATTTTATAGCCACTGTTTAAGATTATTACACTGACAAATACTGACAAAATAGGGTCCACTATTTGCCATCCGGTAAACATGATAATTATGGATGCAAGTATAGCAGCTACAGAACCTAAAATATCTCCGATAACATGCAATACAGCACTTTTTATGTTTATATTACTTTCGCATTTACTATGTAATATAAAAAAGACTATAATGTTAGAGATCAGGCCAAGTGTGGCAATTATTAGCATTACTTTCCATGCAACATTGACCGGACAAATGAATCTCTTTATTGATTCAATGATAATGACTGCTGCAATGAAAAATAGAGTTAAACCATTAACAAATGCTGCAATTATCTGCAATCTGTGATACCCATATGACCTCTGTAAATCAGATTTCTTAGCTGAAAATTTGTGCGCTACCCAGCTTAAAATCAAGGCAAAAAGATCAGTGAGCATATGCCCTGCATCTGATAACAGAGCAAGCGAGTGTGAAATTACTCCACCTACTATCTCCATAAGCATTGTTATTGCAACTATTATTATGGAATAAATTAAGCGCTTGGACTCTGCTATTGAGTGTTTGCCATTGTGCACTGCTGTCATATAAAATCTTTTTATGAGCAAAAAAACGTGGGTAACACTGGGCTCGAACCAGCGACCCCTTGCACGTCAAGCAAGTGCTCTACCAACTGAGCTAATTACCCATCGTAGCTTTAGTATAGTGCTTCAGTGAAATGAAAGTCAATTTGCTTTTAGACTTCTTGCTGAATGAAACTCCTTGACAAACCTTCCCACTTTCCTTATCATACCAATAAGAGTATTTATCCTTGTTTTTGATCCGCGCGGGTTCAACAACAAAAATTCAGTAAAAAACTCAGATATTTATTGGCAAATTACATAAAAATTATAGCG
>UXGC01001711.1:0-18167 GCA_900480045.1 Eurytoma adleriae | reverse complement strand
TTGGGTGGCTTGTGGCTGTCCATTGGCATTCTTTAAGCCGAATTTGATACATGTAATGACTAAATGTCATTAAAAAAACATGAAATATCAATAAAAGGGGACTTCTAAAGTACGAATATGTATTATTAATTTCGTGCAATTTACTGCAAATTTCCTGGTTTTAAGGGCATGCCATTGAGTGGCTTGCGGGTATCATTGGCTGACTGTGAGCCGAATTTGATGAACATATTACGATTAAATCTCGTAAAATAACAATAAATATGTAACAAAAGATACATTTAAAGTGTGAATATGCATGAATTTCGAGGGAGATATTGCAAATTCACCGCTTTCGTATGACTATTCCATTGGGCGTTTATTGCGATGAAATTTACTAAATATCACCAAAAAACATTAATTTTGTATAGTAAAGAAGATCTCTAAAGCATTGATGTTTATGAATTTTGTAGAAAATATTGCAAAGTCACTACTTTCGTGACTACAATACCATCGGATGCCTTGATAGCAACTCTATTAGCTGTCTACGATCCGAATGTAATAAATATTATTATCATTAAATATCGACAAAAAACATTTAACATATAACATCTAAGGCATGAATATGCATTAATTTCGTGGAATTAGATATTGCAAAAGCACACCGCTTTTGTGGCTACTGGTTATAAGATAGGTACAATTCGAATAGTATGAATATAAAAAGGGACATATAAAGCATAGATGATACATTCTAATTTAATGGAAGATATAACAATTTCGTTGCTTTTATGACTACGCGACTATATATAATAGGTTCCTAATTTGATGAATATAATGATGGAATAGCATAAAAAATATGCATTATTTTAGTAACTGTCTTAATAACTATATTCGGCTGTAAAATCCTTTCGAAATCGTATATTAAACAATAATGTCACGATAAATCGTAGGGTAATGGACGATGACTTAAGGTAATACAGAAAGCCTTCAACAATTTCAAACTAAAGACTAAAGAGTGAAGGGAAAATTCTTGAGCACCCCTTACTGATTGGGTAGCATTTGCAACGCAGCAAAAAGGTAGCCCGTGTCCTCCAAGTCGTATGTGTAAAAAAGGAGTGAAATGCGGGAACAAAACGGAAGAATACGGAATAGGCGCAGCCCCTGCGATAAAACCTTTCTCTCTCGTATCATTTGGCTGGCATTTGATAAAAAGAAACGTCACTGTAGGAGGCGAGGAACAAAAGAAAAAAAATCTCATTTGACTTATTTACATGCAAATGTTCAAAGTGGATAAACTTGATATAATTGGAACAAACTAAATTGTGCGCAAAGAGTTAATGATCAGAAGAAATCCACTTTGAAGTAGTTGTCTTGTTAAGCTCATTATGTTCCTAATTATTACTCTTACTTTAGTTAAATTCTTAAGCTTTTGTAAATCGTGTGATATCTATGTAAATTAATAATACTATTACAGATATTCAAAGAATTTGAATAACTGCACTACTTGCAGATAAAGAAAGAATTGAAAGAATTGTGGTTATTAAATATTTTAAAAAAGTAAACAAGTCACTTCAAATAAATGTACTAATGATAAGGAAATAAAATAATTAAAATTGGGGCAATCTATATATCTCAATGCAACAATTTTTAATCATTTTGTCATATTATTTAAAAAAAAATTAAAAGGTTTTTCATTTATAACAATAACAATGTACAAGAATGGCCATAATATCTACTCGCACTTATATAGGTGTAACATATCTAACAAGACAGCAGCTACCTCTACTACAAGTACATTGCTAGAATTATGTTTGTAAAAGATATATTTACAAAATTTATTAATGTAATCATATATCAGTGAGTTTTCTATACAAAATCTCTAAATTTAAAAACTGAATTAATTATCTCAGAATGCACTGCACACACAAGGTAGTCCTTTGTAAATCCTCTTGATGTGAATGAATTATTTTATTGAATTACCAATTCTGTAGTAGAAGTTTTTGTCATTGTTCAATTCTTTCCACTTCCCACTGGACATCGTTATCATTCTTCCCGGTTTCGTATTAAATTCTAAAATGCCGTTTAGTATATTGTTATTTCAAAAATTGGTTTCAAAAGCTGTAGATGTATGAAAGTTTTGTTCTAACAATGTTTTCGACATAACGCTACCCAAAACATTCCACCAATTTTATATTGCTTATTATTTTGTTGTATCTATTTATATCATAATATATCGCAAATCGATTATTCATTCCTCTCCTATGATTATTCATTAATTCTTAATATTAATTAAATAAATTAAAACCACTATTTGCCATTTATAATCTACATCCAATATAAATAACCATGTGAAATTGCGAATTCTACTGTAAATTTCCACAAAAAGTAGGTAAAGGTAATTAATAGTTACCCTACATTGCCAAAAATGAAGAAAATTGTTGCAATGAGTCGTTTATGTATGTATATAGTATTAGAATAAATTGGAAAAATTAAAAGAATTACATCTATGAAAATAGTTATGTACAGAAATAACTATAGTCTATATGAATGGTCTATACGTTGGTACTTTAATAAAAGTAAAATCCTAGATTCTTAATTTACAAGAATTAAATCTTTCTTTTGCACGTTATACCTTCAGAAATATTCTCATTTTATAGAACTTCTCCATATATAACATACCTTTATACATTTTGCAGTTGAATAATGGGCTGTCTTCCTCATGTCGTCAAAACTTCAACACGCATTATACTTCGAAGCTAAAATGAATAAAAAATGTCTCAATACATTAAAATCTAAAAATTAATTTAAATCTTACATTTTAATTTGCTATAAAACTCAATTCTACAATTATATTAAAAGCGATTTCTTGGTATCCTTACCTGCTATATGATATCAATTCTGAAAATTCAACCGTGCTGAGTTGATTGGTAGCCTCCCTTGACGTGAAGACACACGTCGTCTGACGTTTCTTTCTGCAGTATATTCGAGCCGGTTGTGTGACCTTTATACAGAAGTCCGATACCGGCGAGTGTCATGCTCTCCCTAAGGCTACTCCACAGAAGCCAAAATACAATTTTAGTCAATTATACTTTAAAATCTAAAAACATTTCAAATAATCAGCGAAAGACAATAAATAAAAAAAGATTAGATATAAGCTATAGAATAAATTCTAAACTATACACACATGTGAATGTAAGTGGATGAAGTTGCTATGAAACTGCGATATTTCCGGGCAATTCCTTCCATTGTGCAATTGTAATAAGTATTATTCAAGACAAAATCTTTTTATTTATTTGAGTCGTGGCAAATCTATTTTCTGACTCATCAAAATTTTAAAAAATTCCTTAAAAAACACAACTAATTTTTTTCGCAACATTGTTTTCGGTATAGTTGATCAATATATGGCGTTAATGCATTATCTGTTGACTGCTAATGTATTATTTGCTATTACATTTTCTTAAAGGTCAATAATTGATTTTTATTGAGAAACTGCATGTAACAGTTTTCTGAAAAGAAATAAACAAAATTATCCATAAAGAATCCACAAATTTATATTAAGTGAATTAAGTGCTATTCATTAAAGTAATTTACTCATTGCCTCCCAAGAAGTAACAGCGAATACATTTTGAGCGGGTTTCTTTACTGGTACCAGCGGCAATATATAATCCTTATATATAGTTGTGCCCAAGATTTGTGGATTCCCAAGCCACAATATGTTCTAAATAGATACACTACTGGTTTAATCGCGAATATCTGATCATTTCGCGCGCCCTTTGCATCTACATTCTTATTCACGGCGATGTGAATACTGACCGAAGCTTTTGCCATTGCAGGGAATTCTAGAGAGATCGACAAAATGCTCAGCATCGCGAACAATGTAATAGCGCGAAAAGATGCGCAGCTGTACTTCACGCGGCACAGTGAAGTATGATGATGGATCTGTAAAAAAACAATAAATTAATTATTTAAAATGATAAAATATAAAGTATTAAAATGTATTTTTAATTTCATTTAACAGTAATAGATCTTGCATTAATTAGTTTTGTATTAAATCAAATTAAGATACCTTATTCCATCGCCAAGCAATGACATCTTTGTTTGATGGAGTATTTGAATTGTAATTTTCGTGATTCAAACAACGGCATATATAAATCTAGTTTATAATTTAGAAATATATTGGAAAGATATCTCTTCTTTTCAATTTGGGTCAAATCAAATCCTGAAAATATGCGCATAAATTGTCGTTTGGCACGTTTAGCTGGTTTTGCGCTTATAAAACGTCGGCAGTCGCGACATTATCTCTTCACTGCAGCTTCTTTAAACTCTCCTGAGCTTCTCCGTCCATAAAAGCTTGCATCATTTTCTACTCTGCCATGAATTAGTATAGTTTGGGCAGACAGTTTTATTGCTGCATTGTAATAACAATAGACTTTGTATAAAAACTTTTCCATCAATCACAGTGTTTTCATTTACTTGCACTGTCTACATAATCCATTTTGTATAATAATTCTATTGATTGAAATTATCGGGTACTGTAGGACACAATCATTGCCTCTATCATCAGAGACCTTGGTAATTCCACGATTTCATCTAAATTTCAGCTCAACTCATGCCTTTGTTTTTTTTTGACTATCAGGATTACTTTTTAATTTTTTTAAGAAGCTATAGCTCAATCGTAGGTGATAAAACCTTGGCGTTAACTCTGCTATACATTATGTGAAAAAAGATTTGTCTGAAATAAAAATACCACACTAATGAATTAATGAATTTTTCACAAAAAATCTTCGCATTAAAATAAGCAAGTCAAGAGTTATTATCTCATATTTACCTGTGGTTGATCAAGGAATTTTTGAAGCTCGAGTCCGGATTTCCCGTCACGAATGTCTCATTTTGTGTAAACTTTGCATGGCCGTTTACAGATTGTCGAAGATGTAAATACCGTCCAAATTTATACGGTCCCCGCCGTCCCCGGTTTAGCCATCGGATCAACGAGAGATCAACGGCCGTGTTCTCGGCCTCGTAGACGATTGTAAAAAGATCTATAAAAATTCAACATATTAAATAATAAAAAATTCTTAATAAAACAAATATATTTCGATTCATATATTCAATCAAAAGATACCTGTTTCTAAGTATCGTGATCAATTTTCCAGGTTGATGCACACGTCGAAAATAGATGTATTTTTGCAATTTGGATCAAACTGTATCCCAAATGCAATATTTTAACTGGTTTTGCGCTCGATCGTCAAGCACCGGCGGCCGAGATATGATCCTCTCGATCTACATCGCAGCTTCCCCAAAAATAGCTGTACCAGTGAGTGTGTACGGAAAAACATTGTCCACCTGAACTTGCGTCATTTCTTTCAATGAACCGTATCGATACTGAAGATTTAGTGATTCTGTGAATTGTAGATAATTCGATTATATAAAAATCATATCAACATCTTGCTAATCATTTTTTATTTATTTTTTTAAATGTAGCATTTCAAGATTCCAAATTTTAGATAATCTCATTAAATAAAACTTTATTTCGTATATTGTCTGAATAAAGAAATCGCTGTTCAATTACCATTTCTGTACCCTAATTCATACTTTCTGTAAATAAAACTAGTCATAATTACCTGAAAGAAACAGCGAAAAAAGTACTTCCAGGCTCCTACGATATAATTCTTCCGCTGGCTGAAAAGTTAATGACATTGACGATCACTCCGCGTGCATCGATATCTGAATTGCATGTGCATGGACAGTGGACTCCTTAGCGCCTGCCGATCTATGCCTAACTAAATCTATTTTTTGACGTTTGATTTTGTACCTTTTATTAATTTTACCTTTTCAATAAAAAATATACTTAACTGTAATTCGCCGAAAATTCAATAACGTAGGAAGTATTTGTTGATTTGGTATCCAACATTCAACAAGTGAATTTCACCTGCATCTTTGCACTCAAAACGCATTGTTTACATGAAAGATGGCGTATCTACATATAAGTATATACTTGTTTTCGGATAAAAATTAAATCATGCCTCAGAGAGCTCATTCTATCCCAGCGAAATTATAAAAAGCCAATGAAACTCCGAGAAAGTATGACGTCGCGCGACGCCAGTTTTAGTCAGTACCCATGACGTCGAAAGTTTGCTTGGTTTTCGGCGTCACTGTGGCAGTGTCAGCGCCTTTCTTATGCCAAGAAAGGAAAAGTTTATTTAGCACGAATTTCCTATGAAGTCGTTTGGGTAGTCTTTAGCTTATTTTTTATTATATTTTTTATAAAAAACATTAAGTTACAATGAAGCACATAAAATGTAGTCGAATATGCCTTTTATTGCTAACGTTCGTGAGCTTTGGTAAGTAAATGTCATTTAACCTCTTAACAGATTTATGTATGAATCATAATAAAAACCATTTGTTCACTTACCAGACTCCTTTTTTTGCCTTCAATTTTGATTTAATTGATTACTAAAAAAGAATAATTATTACAGGTGTTGCAAATAGAATAAAAGACAAGCTGTACACAACAATCGATGGAGCTGCTGCTTGTTTTAGAAGGCACAATGGAACTCACCAGTTTGGGTGTTCTTGTAAGAAATTGTCAATATTAGTATGTGATTATTGCAATAAATTTAATTACATTTAGATATTTTTTTTTATAGCAAGTAAAGCAGGCAGTGTAGGAGTAATCCAGCTAGTTGAAAATGACGCTGATATTATTTGGCTGGAGAAAAACAGTACAGCAGGACCTTATACAATAGTTCTCTCATTTGATATGTTCACAATGGATAGTTTGAAGAGATTCAAACGATCCAATAATGTGAATGGAGTTTTGCTGGCTAGAAACATGAGCGCAGAACGTCCAAACATTTATTCCCCAGAAGATAGTTGTCCTAACAGATACTCTGGAGTAAAAACTTGTGAAGAACCTTGGAATCCCTATGGTTCTTCACTGCTATTGGAAGACTGGCCTTTTCCTATGTTTTATATACAGGTATTGCATTAAGTAAATATATTATTATTGAATTAGTAATGCATAAATATAACTAATATAAAATTATTCTAGGAAGAGGAAACACTTAAAGTAATTAAAGAGTGTTATACAAAGTATAATGCCCATGATCGAGAAAAACAAACTGAAAGATCATTGTGTGCAATAGAAATGAAGTCTTTCATGTTTTCTGCAATTAATTCAGAATCATGCATTAGACGAAGTTCACCTACTATAAGTTTCAATTTACATGTTTTCTGTGAGCCACTTGGTGATAGGAATATTCATTGGCCATTAGGGCCTATGAGCGATAATGTTAAATCTGTCATTATGGTTATCGCCAGGTTGGATGCCAATTCCTTGTACGAAAACTTAGTACCTGGGGCTGGTAGTACAGTTACTGGCTTGGTAACTTTGTTAGCAACTGCCACTTATCTCCAATCACTTAAACCGATAGTCAAAGGTAAAACAACTTACATTTGTTATTTAAATAAGTATTTTAATAATTTGATAAGGAAAATATTAATTATTTAATGTGTTTCAGATACTAACGTTGTTTTTTCGTTATTAAATGGAGAAGCAATGGACTATATTGGATCTAGCCGATTAGTTTATGATCTCAAGGATGGTAGTTTTCGCTCTTTAGGTGGTAGACTTTTGACTTTTAATCAAATAAGTTCTGTTATTGAATTGGGACAACTGGGTGAAGGTCAACTTTATTTACATTCAAACAATTTTAAAGACAATCCAACATTAGTCAATTTAAAAAAAGAATTAAGTGCTGTAGTGTTGGAAGGTAGTGTTCCACCTGCATCGATACAAAGCTTCTTAAAAGCCAATTCGAGCCTGCCAGCTGTTGTGATCGCTAATCATGGAAAACAGTTTATTAATAAATATTACAATAGTTTATTAGATGATGCTGAAGGTCTTTCATTTTCAAGGTACTTTTTTATCATCAAAATTACAATAATTTTAAAATTTAAACATTTCTTAAAAGTCTAAGATTACATTACTTTCTAAAATAATTTTTTTCATTTTTTCAGTAACAAATCGGAGAAACTCGTAAAGAGTTTGGCAAAAGTAGTGATGAAGCTGGGCGACGAGTTGTACCGTCTGGTAAACGATGGCAAGAACGCAACCGGCAATGCAACCTTCGTTGAAGAACTGGTAGGCGAGCTGCTGCTATGTTACCTGGAGAGTGCCAGGTGTCCGCTGTTCTTAGCAGCCTCGCCTCCGGGTACCAAGTTGCCCAATCAAGTGCTGCCAATGTACGTCAGTGTAGCAAGATCCGACAATCCGGTAACAAGCCTCACGGGACAGTTGCTCGCTCTACTCACTGGGGAACAATTACCTCATTATAACGCCAGCACGTGCGCCGAGAACCACTTACTCTGGACCGCTGGCTACAATCTCAGCGGTCTCTGCATAAATGCCACGGCCAATTTCAGCTCGGCAATAAGTCCTGCTTTTGTCATTGATGGTACGTCGCTTTATTAAGATTTTTTAAGAAATTTTGAAAAAATACATAATATATAATCTTAATAGTTAAATATTTATTCATATTGCAAGAGTGATTAATGAATAAAAATGAAAGCGAAGCGTGTCTTTCTTTATATATTTTAATATACCTCCAAAAGAGGAGATTAATTTATGTATATTGATGTAAAATTACTGATGTATATGTTTCAGGTTATGATATGAAATCAGGACTGTACTCAACATGGACAGAATCGGTATGGCAATACCTTGGTATTAAGATGCTTTTGAAACCATCGGCTGCAACAGAAAGACTTAGCTTAATACTGGGGACCTCAGTCACAGGAGTCTCTTTCATTGTTGTCTGGTTCATTACATCTCGAGCTGACATACTGTTTGACACAAGGTAATACGATAAATATATTTTAGCAAATGAATCTTCATGAGTGTATTAATTCTTTTTAATGAAATCTCTTTCTTTCCTTTCAGTAGATCAGTGGATCTTTAGGATTTTCAGATGACTCCTGTTCCACTAGCCAGATCAAGCTATGAAGAAAGTGAACCTTTCATTTAAACTAGTCCAAAAGTTGTGAAAGTACAGACTAACGTAAAGAATTTTTGGACGATACGTTGACGAATACCTTGACTATTAACTATTATTAAAAATTTATTAATTTTATAAGACTTCGTTCGCGTCGAAAATATCTAATTTACTTTTACGTCAAGGATGTAAAAACCGGTATGGGATAAACGGAGTTCTTAAGTCTTTACTCGATCTTCGTGATAACTTCGAGTTGTGTCAGTATTAGTGATGGAAAAAACGTGTCCATTCTGATGCAATACAGAAGATATAGTTAGGATTTTTAATAAAAGTATTTAAAAATTCGATAAAAAAACCTAGCACATGAAATAAATTCTGTAACAATTCTACTTACTTTAAAAACTATTTAATGTAAACTTTTTTTATAATAAACACTAGGCTAGCGATTATTTTCTCGTAAAATATTGTCAATACTGACAACTCTTTGACTGATAAAAATTGGAAATAAATATTATTTTATTAAAATATCAATAGTAGTTTAATTAATTATGACTACCAACTTTTGATTCTTATTTATTAAAATAATAATTATTAAAATGAGATAATATTAAAAACTTTAGGACGTGAACAGTGGTTTTAGGTAATTTGAATAAAAGTCAAGTTGCAAGCGTGATGGCATTTATTATCGATAAACTTAATTAACAGGGCGTAGATTTACACGAGAGAGAATTAATTCATTCGCTTATGCCTTGTTTAATATGCGATGCGATGAAAAGTCTATGTATACGTTTAGCTTAGGACTTAAAAACTCTTTAATCAGAGCTAGGAATGGTCCAGAATTCGAAGACTACCGAATTAATTCCTTCTTCGACGAGATTCACTAGTAATTCAAATACAATCTCATAAATTTCTTTCTTCATCTTACAGTATACAACACCTAACGGAAGACTAAATTTATATAGAAGAACTTCGATTTCAATCATAAAGATCCACTAAAAATTAAAATTGTTGAAGAAAAAAATAAATAAATAGATGGAAGGACCAATAAAATATGAATCACTGGAAGGATTTTCATTTTTAATCTTCTGGACCACTCTTACAATCCAAATTCACTCTTCGCTCATTTTTTTTTAAATATTTAAATCGAAATCTTAGGCAGGAGTCTTTTCCGAAGTAAACAACATACGCGTATCCTTTATTTATGCGCACACATGGCTTTTAGGACGAAATGTTTCTAATTTTTTTTCTTTCTCTCCTTCGTCAATTAAATCTTTCTTTACACCTGTGCGCATGGACAGAGAGAGTTTGCAGGTCTCGTAATCCCTATTTTTTTAACGACGTCGTGAGTTTTTGAAAAATATTTTTTTTTTGTTGTTTACAACAACATATTAATAAAAATTAATTTTATTAAAAAATAATGCAAATTCAAAATGTGCATTCTGTGGTTCCAATATTATACGTATATTATGTAATAAATGATCTTTTTATGTAAAATTTAAATGTACACTAAACTAAAAGGTTAATTTTATGAACAATATTTTTATTGCATCAGCATATAATTAATAAACAAAAACTTAAATTTTAATAGATTTTCAATGTACTGTTATTATAGTATTGCTTACTTTCACAGTCTCTTTATTGCATTATTTTCAATTCAAAACCAATCTTACGATGCACAAATTACGTGTAACGCCAAAGCCGTCTTTCTATCGCGTCGCAAGTCCAATCAAACGAAAATCATGCATCTCGGCTTAAAAAGCAAAACGAGAATGTCGATTTTTCAAAAACTCCGCTCGTATCTCGCTACTTTGCGTTCCCATCAATCACTTACATCTCATCAATTTTTTTTTTGCTTCACTTTTTTTTTCAAGTATACAATTATTATTAATGAAGTAGGAGGCTGGGCACCGCCCACCGAGTTTATCACAGTCGTCTGGTGCCGCAGCACATACGTATACGTGGTTCAGCCTTAAAACCTACCTCTTAACTTCTACCATCTAAATCTTAAACAACTAAGTTTCTTTCATATTCTTTTAATTTCTTTTCATCTTGAATCAAATGGCGAATGCAAGTATATTGCAAACCTTCATTTTTTTCGCTTACCTTTATCATCTTTTTTTATTAATATTTCCCCCCTTCCCTCTTTCGCTTTATTTTTTTTTCACAATACTTATTTATTGCTGTTCGTCAAGTTTCGACACTTTTTTTTGTTTCTCATTACCATCTTAAGATTTTTGCTTCTTTGTCGCGAGAGAAAACGCCTATAGATTATAGAGCTTAAAAAAAGGAAAAGGAGAAGTAGAATCTGTACAAAAAGGAATTTGCTCGCAGTATTCTTTTACGCTATTACAACTAGGTAAATGAGGAACAGAGCCGTTTCTTTTATCGTCGTTGATCTGTTTCGCGTTACGTTATTTTCCTTTTTATGATTATTCCTTGTTTTACGCATTTAGTCTTCGAATGATTAATTGCTGAAATTATCCGAAAATATTTTTTTTTATAAAACGTAAAACTTGAACATTTACAAGGCGGTATGGCCTTTAAAAGGGTTATAAATTTTTATAAATTTGTGTACGTGTTTAAAATACACTTTTGCTACGTCAAAGATACCTTGTATAATCTTCGTAACATTATATCTGAATAATTTTTATTAATTTTATGCAAATAAGAACTCTACGTATTTGATGATAAACATTTAATTTAATTTCAAAAATAAGTCACAATAAAAATAATTAATCAATATAATTATTTAAAATAGTCATTTGGTAAATATAAAGTTTCTCAAGATTTCAGCAATCAAATAAACGAACAAGGAGCTATTCAATTCTCTTCCTCCAACAATTTTTCGCGGATGCACAAACTAGTATTGGCCTTTTTTTTGCTCGAATACATTTCAAGTCAACAGTACCGCAATCAATAGCTACAATAATATTAATCGTATAATATGTACATCAGCGCACCGAAGAAGCCCGGGGGGAACACATTTGTCGTTTTATTAATTAATCCCTTTTACTTTTATTTACTTTTTTTTCTCATTTTGCTCGCTCTCCGTCTCGCAGCCTCTGGGCGCATGCACAAAAGACGACACTTAGAGTTTAAAAATATAATCATTATATATACTTTATATATTTCGAATAGCGTTTATATTAATCGGAATCGTTTAAACTTTTAAATTATTTTTTTTTTCTTCTACTTCCATTAACTTCTCTTTTGTCCTGGCGCTTCGTCAGTCGCACGGCGGGGTCGGCTAGGCCCCCGACTTACGCGTGATCGCCTACGATGCTCTCGATTACGTATTGAGGGGAGGAGGAGATTCGTGGCGCGTCCCCGCGCGCGATCGCGCGCTCACCGAAGCTTAAATTCAACTACGCGTATAGGTAAGTACGTATACATCTGGACTATATATAAACATGTATAATATATATACGAGTATTCGAAAAATTTCATCGAGCCCTTTCCGTCATTCATTTCCTTTTTTTTTATATAAAATTCATGTAAAATTACGTATACATGAGAAAACTCCGAACGAAGTCTGCCGCGCGCGGGGACGGCCGCTTCACAGTTTTTGGCGGAGGCCGCGCGATCACGCGTAACCCCGTCCGATCATCTGCACCCTTTTTTTTCATCTGACATTTTCTTATTATCATGGAGGGATAGCACTTTTGCTACGTCACGACGATGAGCTGCGGAGCTTGATTAAAGATACAGAGAGACTATGGCGTGAAAGTTACCACACTCTTCGCAATTACATGGCACAATGAAAGTGTTACCTAGATTCTGCTTTTTTTGCCTACGTATGCTGGAACGGTCGTCGCTCGACCGCCCTCGCATTATCTCCTTCGTATTTGGTGTTCCGTCGATCAATATAACTTATGAGAGTGAGATTGTAACTTCCCTTGTTACAAAAAGAATCCTTATGGAGGTATTACAGTTCGAATTAAAGTTTATCGTCTGAAATCGAGGTGTAGTTTATTACTATATATGAATTACAGAGGATTTATAGAAGAATCTATAATTTAATCGTATACGATTCTTTATATAACTATGTATAGTTATATAAATGAGATTTAATAATTCATATATAATTTACATTTATATAGTGCACTGACTGACAAAAAGTAAGGACCGTAGGAACTTATGGTTATAACTGAGCGATCTGAGGTTCTGTCGCAGCTGAAGCAAAAGTGAAACTACGTTTACGTTCTTTACAGTTTCAGTACAGATACGAGTCTTTTAAATCTACCTTTCTTTCAACTAGCAGAAAAAATAAATTTCTGGCTTTCTAAACTACTCGCCCGCTTATTTACTTTCGAGCGCTAAACTGCCCGAAAAACACGTCATCGAAATCTTGAATAAAATTGAGATATGAAACCCTTGACTAAATGACAATATAAAAAATAAAAATCAAAATCAATCTCTATTTTGCATAATCAATGAAAAAAAAATTGCACGAAAAATAGCACAAATTATTAATTTCCTTTCATTACTTTTATAATAAATTAAATCATTGCACTTTTTTAAATAATCGGGTTTAGCATCATCTCGAGGTACAAAAAGAGTAAAAAAAGAATCAACGTTTATGAGGGAATCTCCTGAGTGTGACTATTGTACACGATAACACGACTAACGTTATCGTTCGTTTTGAAATTAAAAAAAAAAAAAAAAAAAAAAAAGAGTATCGGTAAATAGTATCGGTAATAGTGTATGACTATTGGCGCAAATGGCGTTACTGGAAGAAAATGGTACAAGTCTTCATTGAGCGACCGCTTTGAACGTTGAACACAGTTGAAAAAAAAAATTATTACAGAGCCGGTGTACCAGCGATTTCGACGTGTAATCGTCATTCACGTAGCTTCTGCATTAGAGTGCAAGTTTGCTGTAAGATATCGTCCAATTTAATTAATTCGGCAGTATGTTAACGAAATGCATATGTTTAAAACAGATCCTCCGCTTTGGCAAAGTATATTATTTAAGAAGTTTTATGATCTTGTGAAACTTGATGTACTAAAATTGTAAATGGCTCCTACTCTAATTCATTATCGATACATCGTAGAACATAGATTGAATGAAAAATAAAACAGTCTTGTCGTTTATTATTACCATGAAATAATCATAAATAATGTACAATATTTTAAAAACAATGAATAATTCATTTAAAATGTGCGTTTTGAGAAAAAAATCAATTTTGCACATATATAACAAACTCTATAAAATAACGGATCGCCAGTAGACTATTAACATACTGCCTAGATTCAAATGAAATTCTGGCACAAATCACATCAGTTCTCGTATACGCGTGGTATTGTTTGTAGATTCTCATTGTAACTTCTTACACTTTTGTCCGCGAAAAAAGTAACAAAACGTCGAGCAAAAAAAAACAATAATTGAAAAAAAAAAAGTACAATTCGGGATAGACAAGTTTCACGCGCACAAACATACGAAAAGAGCGTGATAACTTCTAGTTGAGAATATCCCTGATGATTTTCGCGAGAATAGTTTTTTTACGTATTTGACAGTTAAAGCGAAATCTACCCTCGAATGCCTTAATACTGTAGTGATCGACGGGTTCTGAAGGTACGGAGCACGAGGAGACCCGTCGAGGTCAGTGGGCGAAGGGCTTCGACTCTTCGATATCGATGCCGCCATCCTCGCTGTCCTCTTCGTCACCGGCTTTGCTGCGTCGATCAACACTGCCCAACCCTACAATTTTCAGGCAAACTTAATTTAATATTTTAAAAACAATCAAAATTATTTTGTGCAAACTAAAATTTCTTCTTCAATATGGACAAAATTTTAAAACTACCCTCAGTTTTTACAAAAATGATTATGTAGGTAATCTTGGAATCAAATGATTAATATGGTAAAAATGATTCAATACTCAAAATCAAGTTTTGCCAAAATGCTTGTTTGATTTTAAGATTATTTCCAATAGTACTGACTAAGAGAGTATCAGAATTGCGGATCACAGATTTTGTTAAAACTTAAGAGATGTTTTCATATATGAAAAGGAAAGGCATTCAAGTTTTACTATTAGACTTTCAATCCAATAACAAGCAAATATGAGCTAAATTATGGAGATTTGGAGCAATGTACATAATTTGTAATTTAATTATATATCCGAGATTCAGAGTTCTGATACTCTCCTGTAGTAGATATAATTACATTCAAGTACTAATTACATAGCTTCACGATAATATAAAAAAAAATGCTCTGTGCGACATACTATAACCCAATGAAAACACGTGACGCAAGACTAACCGGAATACGCGGCCTCGGCGTCGCTCGATCCATTGGATTCGCTACCAGAGTCCTCGGACTGCCAGTCGGCTGGTCGTTGGTGCTTGCCTGTGCTGCTTCTGGGTTTGGAGTTGCCGTCACTTCGGTGCTTACCGCCGGTGCCCGGTGCCCGCTGCTGCTGTTGCTGCTGCAGCACTGCGTCCGTGGCACCGGCACCGTCGAGCATCGGCTGCAGTATGCGCCGTCGTGCGTTTATG
The DNA here is from genome assembly GCA_900480045.1 of Eurytoma adleriae. NCBI lineage: Eukaryota > Metazoa > Arthropoda > Insecta > Hymenoptera > Eurytomidae > Eurytoma > Eurytoma adleriae. The sequence goes on along the minus strand of UXGC01001711.1, from coordinate 2,704 downwards.
AACCAGTTGTTCACCTGCAGCAGCGTCAGTTTCGTCTCATTCGCGATTTGCCGCTTCTCGTCTTCCGTCGGGTAAGGATGCTGGAAAGCAAATAACATTTAAATACTATTTCTTTTTTATACTGATATACGTACACACATAAGTAACAATTGACAAATATTTAAAAAAATATTTAATAAATTAAATTCATCAAACAGTAAAAACTTATTATTTCAATAAGTAAGTTATCTTTTAAAATACGTTTTTATAAAAAATTACAAGTGCATACTGATATTTGCAAGTGTTTTTTTTGTGTGGCCGGTATTGAATTTTTTTACAAAAATATTTCTGAACGTTTGATATGTCTACTTTAGTGATAAAAATGACTAGCAATTTATTGAAATTTAATTATTGAAAGAATGATCGTGAATTTAATACAGCTTGTTAAAGCTTTGCCAAACATCCATGTATGTACTTTAAGAGGTGTAATGTTAAGAGATCTAACATATGATATTTTAATGATTAATTAAGTATTTGGCAGTTTCTTCATAGCCTCTGATTTTTTAAATTAATTACGTGGATACTAACAACCAAATGCTGGAAAAGCCATGCACGCATGATGTTGGTGGCCTGTTTGGGTAGAACGCCGCGCTTGGGTTTGGCTTTCCTGAGCGAGCCGACACCAGCTGCAGTGGCCACCCCGCAGACGTCCTCCTCGTCCTCGCTCTGCATAGACGACGGCGAGCCTGCAACAGTAATATCTGCGGCATTTTTACCATTAGTCTCCGTCGTCAATTATTATCCTGAAAAGTTGATGACAGCACGAAAATAAAGGTAAACGAACAGGTAAAATACAGTGATCAAAAAGACGATGAAGGAAAGGAAATTTAATATGGTAGTCGAGGATTTTTAAAATCATTTATTTATAAATCGAGCTTAAAAGTGTTAACACATCGTTTTTAAAGCCCTGTTTATAAAAGAATGATTTTATCGGTAAATAAGGAGATGTAAGGGCTAACCAAATCCTTTCTTATTATGTATAGTGGCGACTCCTACAAACTCAAATTCATTTTTTGCCTCTTGCAAAGCGAACAATCCCCAGTAGCTAGCCTCCTCTACGTAAATTCTGTCGCAGGAATTGTTATCGACGTTAGAATCGATACTCAAAGGATCCACTTCTAGAAACGGGGATGAAAATTCGTACATTTATGTGATGAAACTTTAATAAAAGTGAAATAAAAACCTTGAAATAAACTTCTATTTCACTTTACGTAAAATACTTGTTCACTAATTGAGAATAGAAAATATATGATACGTATGTGATAATAAAATGGAACATCAATAGAAAAAAACGAGTGACTATTGTGGTGACTATCACGTAAATTTCTAAATTATAAAAAAAATGCATCATAAACTCATCAGTTTCTACTAAATCTAAATTATTTTTGTATAAACGATTACAAATTTATTCCACCTTTACTACAAAATAATCTTTTTTACAAAACCTTTAAAACTCTAAAAATGTCACTAATTTCAAAATAGTTGCGCGCTTATCCCTGTAAATAAGTGAATATTCACTATTTTTCGCAAAATTAGTGCGAAACTTTTAAAATTAAAATTAAAATTTAGAGGTCACTTTTCTCAGTAAAAATAGCCTTGAACGAAAATCTACAGATCTCCAATTGCATTTAAATTCTTTCATTGAACTTGAAAAAAACTGCCTCAGCAGCCTCTCGTTACCGGCGTTCCATTTTATTTCAACACATCCTAAAAGACTGAAATCACTGGTAACCGCCCCCAGTGATTACCTTGGCCGAGGTAAATGTCGTTGACGGGCGCGGAGACGGGCGCGCAGGGGTGCGCGCCGATCTGGGAGAGGGGCGTGCTGCCGTGCACGCTGGCCGGCGATCCGGGCCTCTGCTGCTCATCCGCCTCCTGCTGGCTGGCCCTCGAGGACGGCCGGTTGTACTCGTCCAGGTTGGCGATCTGGTGGCGCAGCTGCTGCTGCTGCTGCCGCGGCACCTGGTGCGCCGGCTGCTGCTGCTGCTGCTGCTGGCCGTTCTCCGCGGGTCCGCTCACTCGGAGTCCGTTAGCTCCCGACTCAACATCATTGCCTGTAGATGACAGCACCTGGCAAATATATGTTGCAGCTAGCTGTCAGAGAGCAGGGGTCGGGGTTCTAGTTGGCCGGCGTATCAGCTTACAAGAGGCGCGCGCGCATTGGTTTTTATTGTCAATAATTAAAATTATTTTACGTTGACTAGATGTTCCCGTAATTTGATGTAGTTTTCTATTTTATATGATGTTAGGTTTTTATTTTTTTAAATTTATTTATTCGAGTATACTATAATGGTTAATAGACTGATTTACTTACTATTTAGTGTTAATAAGGAAATTTAGTTAATTAATTTTTGCATTACAAAAGCTTGAAACTTGCAGATTGTTAATAGTTTAAATTAGTAATAATTGTTAGTTCTACTGATAGTGAAAGTTATTGATATACAAAAAATTGTTATAAGTTTAGAAAAAGAATATTGAAAGTTGCGTTGAAAGAAATACCCCTTAATATATAAGTTTAAACACGTGATCTTAACTATCAAATAAATAATTTACTAAAAATCTATAATTTTATAAACTTCTCGAAAACAATGAAGCTGAATTTGGCGGCTACACTTAGCGGCTAGCCAGGGGTGAACAAGGGTTGCTTATGTTTTTTATATGTTTT
>UXGC01001710.1:0-18179 GCA_900480045.1 Eurytoma adleriae | reverse complement strand
CAGAAAAATTATTTATAATAAATTCAGAAAAGGAAGTCAAAAATTATGTTTGAGGAAGCTAAGTGCCAATCTATTGGGAGCGGTTTTTTACTATGAAATGAGAAAACATGGGTTTTATTCTTTTAAAGAATAAAATTGCCATTTTGCTCAAATTTTGTCCAGATTTTACTCTTTAGAGTTTAGAGTTTAGAGTGTAATTTAGGAGAAATAAAATTTTTTAAAAAATACGCATAAAAATCTGAGGCTTAATACTTTTTTACCTATTAGGTTTCAGAAGCTGCGCAAAGAACTCATCCGAGATGCACAAAAAACTACCTTTTTCTAAAATTTCAAGCCAATTAAAGCATTTTTACTCAAGCAACCGTTCGACGTAGAAAACACATTTTTTTCCGTTTTTAATTTTTTTTTGTAAGAGAATAGTGGATAGAATTGATTGAAATTTTTACAGTACATAGCCATTTATATTCTACATTACCATGATTTTTTCAAAGCATTTGACCATTTAGTTTAAGAGAAATGAGCTTTTTTAAAAAATACACGTTTTTGTAAAATACAAAATAACCGCGGCATGTAATGGAAAGTTTCTTTTTAAAAACACGTATTTTAATACTCTTTGAACTGCTTTGTATTTTATTTAAGTATCTCAATCCTATCATTAAAAAAGATAAAATTACATTTTTCGATAATCGAAAATTCATCTTTAAAAAAAAACACATTAGCGGAATAAAAAATTTATTTATGTCCCGAATTCGAAACAAAAAAACAAAAACAAGATAAAGCGGTATACATACATACATACACGCACGCATGCACGCACACGCATACGCACACGTACACGTACACGCACACGCGTATGCACACGCGTACGCACACGCGTACGCACACGCATACACACACACACACGTTTTTCGAGCTCCGTATACTTTCAAACAAGTTTCCACAAAGTTTAAAGAAAACTCAAAATTTTACCATTACAAGGCTCCCTCTATGAGAAAGCGAAACTCTTTGATATACTATTGATGAACACTATTTAAAGTTTACAATTATTTTTTTGCATATGGATATCTTTATTTGCAATCACATTTCAATGTTACATGTTCAGAAAAAAGTACCAATATAATCAATTGAATAAGAAATTAGCGATGATTCTTAAAACTCAATAACATATTACATTTGAAAATAGCATTGTACATTAGAGTGCTTTTATTCTACAAAGAAAACTTGGCGAATACTCGTATTCGAGACTACTTAGCTTTTGTTCCAAAGCAAATATGGTGAAGACTCGTATTCAAGACTTCCTTTTTTTTCAACGGTGAACTTGGTGACAAATTACATGCAGGTGCGGATTCAGAATAAACGCAGAAACGCGTTAAAGATGCAGTAATTTCATGCAACATTTCTAAGCAATCTTTGCACATAAAAATTTGAGATACTTGGTCGTAAACTTTTTTCAAATTATTGGTTCTAAATACATCAACATCAAAACATTGTAAAGATAAGCAGTACAATACAGCATCATAAAAATCATCTGAGAAAAGAAAGAGATTTAAAAATCCTTGTATAATCAAACATAATGAAAAAAATAAATAAATCCGCAAAAAAGCTTACTGGCAAATTTGACGATATGTTTAAGTGGAGTTAAGATCCACGTTGATGCATCTGGTTTTTCGCAATCTTTGACACAGATGTAATTATGTTTCCACCAATCCATTGGCCAATAAAAAAAGTGTTGTTCCTTGTCATTGACCACAATCCAGTCAGAGTTAATAACAATATAACTCCAATCTTGTCTATTTTTTTTAGGTTCATATTGTATAACTGCATACGTATTTTCTTTTGCCATTTTTTGGTATTTCCGACGTGAGAAAAGAAATATATGCGACACTTTGATACGTTCCCTAAAAGCGAAATTATATTCGTAGAGATAACAGCTTATTTTTTGTAAACGATTAACATTAACATTAACATTAACAAAAGCATACTACGATCATGATGCCAATGCTCTGATATGCGTCTAATATGAAGGGTAGAGTACACTTAAAAAAAAAAGAATTCTTTAATTTTCAAGATAGATTTAAAAACACTGCCAATTACACTAGCAAAATGCTTTCTCATAGATGACTGCGAATGTTATTAAGACAAACTGAAGTCAACTGAATAAAAGATCATCCGATCAACCTAAAGGTAAATAACTTTTTAAAATGGACGTAATTAAGATATAACTAAAGACAGCCTAAATTAAAAAAAAAACAGAAAAATTAAATAAAAACGCTGGAAATTCACAAGCACGCTTTAGCTAATTCAGTTGAATTGAATGAAGCACACTTCATTCAATTCAGAACAAATAAAAAATTTACGCAAAAAGCACGCTTCATTCAATTCAGAACAAATAAAAAATTCACGCAAAAAGCACGCTTCATTCAATTCAGAACAAATAAAAAATTTTTTCGACACGCCGTGCTCAAGGCACGATTTTACGCACACCGTCATAACCTCAGCGTCGTAAAATCGAGCCTTGCATACGTTGTATCGAAAAATACTGTTCGATGAAAAATACTGATGAACGAGGACGTGATTTTAGCATCATCTGACGTTTGCGCACGAGCGAAGCGAGTCTAAAAATCACATTCTCACCCTTATATGGAAATGTATACTATTAAACGATACATCATGTCCTTTGAAAAAGTAAAAATATATCTAAATAAGGTATAAATCAATAAATTAGCACTAAAAGAAAAACCAATAATTTAAAAAGTAAACATTTCAAGCGGACTTTAGGCAGTTAAGTTCGACGTGTGACAATTATTCTGAACGATTCATGGTTATTACGAAGTTTTAAATTTATGTACCTAAATGAACTATATACATTTTTAAATAGTTGAATATCTTAAAAAAATTATTTTGGAATGAATTCTAAATATTAATGCAACAAATAATATAAAAAAAAATACTAAAAATGTGAAAAAAAGTAAAAAAATTGTTTTTCAGAAAACACTAAAATACCTCCAAAATCGAAAATAATCGATCAACAAAATTGAAATTTTCAAGTATATAACGGACAGACACCTTAGAAAAGTTTGACTTTCCACAAATTTTTAAAGGTTAGCGGAGATTGCTTTTTAAATTTTTCAGTATTTTTCCTGTAATCTACAAGCAATTATGTTTACACTGAATTTTATTTTACTTAAATCGCTTACTTGTCAAGCCAATGCTGCCCAAGTAGTGGATTCAGCTTTGAATCCCGATCGGTGCGGGTTTTTTCGCTGATTGCGGAAAGCCGTACACGGTCGGTGTTTCTTTCCTGAATCTGCGCATTAATCCCGGATCAATCCTAGAGTAGAAGGGATTGGTTGTCTGTGGGCCATGATTTAATAAAAAGAATTAAAAATTATTTGTACATTTGCGTATGCAAAAAAGAGAATAAGAATATATGCGACATTATCGATCGTGCGAGTCTATGTATTGCGAGAGTTCACTACTTCTAAACAGTACTGTGTAAAAAGATAAAAAAACAAGTAATAATGACTTTATAGCGTGTCCATCTATAAATATCGTAAAAACCAAAGTGGCATATGGTTGTATAACGTTGAAGCCAATAAAAATTACAATTTTTTTTTTAATTCGAAAATAATAAAATTACAGTAAAATTACGAGTGATGAATGCACGTTAGCATTCATTACTAATAATGTCACAAAATTCAAAATCTTAATTAGTAATGCTTATATTTTATTGCTAATATTAAGTTAACCACTTTGTAAAAAAAAATAAACCAAACTTGATTTTAAAAAAAAATTATTATCATCGCATGAACAATTTAACGGAATACTGCCCGTAAGAAAAAGTTTTGTGCATAAATTTATGCATAATTTAGCAATTGTGCATACATTTGTGCATTAATGCATGCACGGTTTTTGCGTGGCACGCGAAAACCGTGCACGAATTTATACACAAACGTATGCACAATTTTTAAATTATGCACAAATTTATGCACAAATTCTATTTCTGCATAAAATTTGTGCATACTTTTTTCCTACGGGGGTATTTAATCTATTATTTGGTAAACAAGAAGTCTCTAATTGAAATTGTTTAACATTGAAAAGTTAATGATAACGAAGATGTTATGAAGTGCAATCAATTATGAATACTTTACTGATCACTTATTTAATGCTATCACTTAACAGTGTAGATAAATGCGCTTGTCACGATTTCGTACTGAAGAAAGCAATACAAGTATTTTTTTAGCGCTTACTGTTTTGCGTGCAAACTCGCGCACAAATACATGACTTATTTAAAAAAAAAATAAACAAATTATTAACGTACAATTTTCAGTTTTGCCCAAAAAACTCAACGGTTAACACAATCGCAGGCAGCCCCTCCTCAATCTTTAGCACACTACTTGCTTATGTAACGCAGTTCAGGGTTAGATCGACGTCTACCTCGAACGGGGGAGAGCGATGATATGCGATCGCGAGATAGTCCGCGCGCGCCGACTTCCGAATAGACAGCGATGCTCTTCTTTTCGATGGGAAACACCTCGGCCGCTGCAGGCTGCGATTTTGAAGAACAGCTCCAAGCAGCTAACTTCAGAGGGCAGCGAGCCCAGGTAGTATATCTATATATATATTGTATATATATCAAATAGATATAGATATACTACCAGTTGCTTGGAGCTGTTCTGCACAATCGCAACCGAACATTGGCTGCGGCGAGCGGAGAGTAGTGGCAGGGCAGAAAATGTCGCGCCAGCATGGATAATTTTAATTCGAAAATAATAAAATTGCAGCAATTACGAATGTTAAATGCACCTCAGCATTCATTACTAATAATTCTAAAAAATTCGGAATATAAATTAGTAATGTTTATGTATTATTGTTAATAATAAGTTTTCCACTATGTACAAAAACTAAACTAGATTTTGAAAAAAATATTATCGCATGAACGATTGAACGGAACACCTATTGGATTACTGTAGCGTTTATCGAAATAGTTACAAACTATCAATAATCATAAACGTTATAAAATACAATTTATCTTACACGCAACACTAACTGGAAAAGCTATGGTTATATTACAAGAAACAAAGCCTACTCGCGAGTCATGAAAAGTTACTGCGAGTGAAAATATCTTATTTAGATAGACACCGTAATACACCAATACGTGCTAGGGAGCTTCACGCGAAGAAAGATAGGTGCACCATAATACGCCAATACGTACTGTGGTGACATTACGAATAAGAAACAGTCGCACCACAATACATCAATAAGTACTATGGTAAAAATGTATGTTACTTCATACAAATTGCATGTTTATTGCTCTCGCTTTATTACCACCCCCTCCCCTTTTACAAAAAAACAACAGACTTGAAAACCTCAAAAGGATAAAATATTAAAAATATGATCTCACAATTTGCTCCTAATTAATTTTTTTTTTTTAATCGTTTAAGGAATTCCTTTCAAACTCAATTGCCCTTTCCTCGCATTTCATTTCGTTACATCAAATCTATAGTTATCAAAAATATTGCTAGTTTGAGTAAATAAAGGTAAATTTTTTATTTTTTCGTACGGATTTAAGATTTTTGCAAATATAGGTGTAAAACAGGAACAAGATGTTGTACATAATAGCAATTACATTCACAATAAATCCAGGCCCAAAGGTGCTAAAGATGCTTATCTGCTGGTATGCTGGAAAGGGGCCTATGTCACTTATGGGGCTAAAGCAAATTTTCACTATTTCGAGCTCCATGAAAGTAGTGAAATCTTTAAAAATTAACTTTTTTACAAAAGTATAAACTGAGGCAATTCTGAGAAGTATTTTTAAATTAAACCCAGAAAATCTGAACCCAGAAGCCCTAAAAATAGAAACCCTAAATCTAGAAACTATAAACTCAGAATCACTAAGCCCAGAGAACTGAATTTTTCATCTTTTTTTTCCATTGTAAAATAAAAAATCTTTAAAAATGTACTTTTTACAAAAGTATAAACGGAGGCAAGTCTGAGTAGTATTGGAAAATTAAACCCAGAAACTATAAACATAAATTTAGGATTTCTGCTTTTAAGGTTTCTTGGTTTAATGTTTCTGGGTTCTATTTTATAAGTAAACTATGCTTAATAAAAGCTTGCCTCTCATATTTCAGGATTTCAGTACTTTCGTTACTTTAATTTAAAAGGTTTGTATTTAAAATGGTATAAATTATTGGTAATCTATGTTGGTTTTTTTTTAATTTGCAGTGAAAAAGATTCAACTTGACTCTGTGTTGATTGCTTTCAGTACTTTCATTAGTTTAATATTTTTTATTTTACACTGGATAAAGATGAAAAATTCAGTCTCTGGGTTTAGGGTTTCTATTTTTAGGGCTTCTGGGTTTTGATTTTCTGGGTTTAATTTTCCAATACTACTCAGAATTGCCTCCGTTTATACTTTTGTAAAAAAGTAAATTTTTAAAGATTTCACTACACTTCATAGAGCTCAAAATAGTAAAAATTTTCTTTAGCCCCATAAGTTATATACGCCTCTTCCCAGCATACCAGCAAATAAGCATCTTTATCACCTTTGGGCCAGGATTTATTGTGAACGTAATTGCCCAGTGTTTTTATTGACCTGACATATATTTTTTATTTTACACTGGAAAATTATATTATTCTTCATTATTAAGTAAAATATTACAAGAAAGGTGTACATTAGGCCTGTGCGAGACTTGACCGAGTCGAGATGAGATTACTCTTGAAAAAATTCGACGACATAATGCGAGATCTCGTCTCGTCTCGAAAACTTTTCAGACAAAAGAACATCGGGATTTCTCGAAAAAAACCAAGATTCTGAAAGATGTTCGAGAATCTGGGATATGTTCTAGATTCTCGTTCTCTGCAGGAATCTCTAAAATCGAGAGTTTTGAGGATTTCGAGATTTTCTTTAACTTTATAAAAAAATGATAACAAAAGTTAATAATTCATATAAAAAAAAATAAAAAATTAATCTTCAAAAGACCGAGATTCTGGAAAGAAAATAATCGAGAAATTTTGTCGAGATGGGAATCTCGCCTTCGAGACGAGATTTTTCTATGACGAAACGAGACGAGAAATTCTTGAAGCTTTCCTTGTTTCGCCCAGGCCTAGTGTACATTCAAACAATGTTTTGGCAAATAATTTTTCGAAAACTCAAAATATTTTTGATCTTTAAAAAAATTATGAAAAACTTATACTAAAAGTATTAAAAATAACAATATTTAAATAAATAATTAATAATAATATATTAAAAATCAGGTAAAAACCAAGATAATTCCAGAATACAGTCCACCCTGGGCATCAGGTACCTCGGAGAGCATTGCCGCTACGATATTCGTGTTCAGCGACTGCGAAAACCTCCGAGTAACATATTTCAAGTACTTATGTTTAAAATTTCTAAAAAACTCTAGGAGACGACGTTGATACTGTCCACCCTGAGCGCCAGGTACCTGGGGAAACATTGCCGTCGCGATATTCGTGTTCAGCGACCCGAAACACCCCAAAGTAACGAGTTAAGATTAATTATACTTTAAATTTCCTTAAAACTCTAGGAGATGAGGTTCATACTATCACCCTAAGCACCAGGTACTTCGGAGACCATCGCGATATTCGTGCCCAGCGACCCCAAAAACGCCCGAGTAACGTGTTTCAAATAATTATATTTAAAATTTCCGTAAAACTGTACGAGACGACGTTGATAGTGTCCACCTTGAGCACCAGGTACCTGGGGACACATTGCCGTCACGATATTATATTTAAAATTTCCATATAACTCTTGGAGTCGACGTTGATACTGTCCATCCTGTGCACCAGGTTCCTCGGAGACCATTGCCGTCGCGAAAAACTCCAAAGTAGCGAGATTCGATCAATTATATACTTTATATTTTTATGAATGTATCAAGAGTCGCAGTAGCGCCTTGATAATATTGAAATAGTATGAAAAAACACTAGACTGACTGAAAAAACTACCGACTGAACAAAACTAGGGTCTGACGAAAAGTTTTGAAAAGAAAATGAGCAGTCAAAAAATCAAAGTCTCATATTTCAATAAAAAGTCAATCTTTTTGCATTAAACTTTTTCTGCATAAAAGACTGACTGCAGTATTGAAAAAGTAATCATAAATTCCTACGGTTATATGTATGAGAATAATAGTCAATTTAAATTAAAAAAAAATGATACGGTTAAAACACTAAATCAAGGTATATAGAGGTGCGCATTGCTGCTTCGAAGGCTCGTCATTTGGAAGATCTCAGACTTGCCTCGAGGCGCTACCGCGCCTCTTGATTATTATCCTTATTATTGTATTTAATTAATGAAGCTATTCATTTTATCATACTTGTCGCATATATAATGCAGTTGGGGGTTAGAACAATGTCTATCTCCAACGGGGAAGAGTATAATGATTCGCGATCGCGAGATCGTCCGAGCGCAATGACTTTCGAATAGACACTGATACTCTTTTCGATGCGAGGTGCCTCGAGCCGCTGCGTGAAATAGCGAGTGGAGAAGAGTGAAAAAATTTCTAAATATTAACTAGTAATCCTTATATTTTATTGCTCATAATAAGTTAAGCACTAAGTGAAAAAACCAAACTAAATTTTGAAAAAAAGTATCATCATTGCATGAGCGATTGAACGGAATAGCTATTGTATTATTGTAGCGTTTAATCGAAATAGTGACAATCTATCGGTAATCATAGACGATATCAAATACTTATTATCTTTCATATTATAGCAGGCGGATTAGTTGCACACAAGGAAATTTTACTGTTTATTGCTCAATAATACTATGAAATTAAAATCTATTTTGTGGAAAACATAAAAAATTGAAGTTTGGCGTATCGTATAGGTCCATTGGATATATCAATGTTGACGAAACTAAGCTTCAATTGCTAGTAATTAATGCCATTCTGGTGTGAAGAGTATTGCAAATTGAAATTATTTCACTAACTAATTACGATAGTTCAAACATTCTAATTTACTGCCGTAGGATTAAAAATGAAACATTGGACAGTACAGTTCAAATTTGAGGATATTGTTTTTCAATACATTACTTATGTTGTGAATGTAGGAAATTAACGAATTTTTAATTATAAAAATGTTAGAATTTAATAAAATATGTAATAATAATTAATAATTTTATGTGATTTGTTTATAAAAAATTTATTAGTTATTGAAATTTAATTTCCTGTATTCACACCATAAGTAATGTATCGAAAAACAAGATCTTCAAATTTAATCTCATTTAGTCCATCGGTAACGTGTGAATTGTAAATCATAGTGAATTAGGACTGTGAAAACACTTCTTCCTGTTGTAAGTAGATATTATAGGGCATCAATGATGCCGTACACATCTCAAAATACAGGTAAATAGGTGTACCAATAATATGACAATTATCTGTTCATATATACAATGTTAAGTATAATTTCAATGTTTATTTTTCCCTTCGTTATTTGCAGGTGCCCCCTCAGTCAAATATTTGTAATTTCTAACACTTTTCAGACGGGAATTATTTGTAAAAATTATTAATATTATTATTTGTTAAAATAAAAGTTACTGTGAGGTTAGGCCAAGTAGCGAAATAAGCAGCGAACCAAGCAGCAAGATCAATCACAGCCGGTTAAAAATACACAAGACTTACTGCGTGGGTCACAGCCCGAGAAGAAAGACCTTGCTTTTTTTTACCCCCACTGTTACGAGTGCTGAAAAAAAATTGTAGAATGCAACATAAAAATTTGTAAATATCAACGCGTATGTCACTTGTGTGAAATATTGACATGTACGTCTTTTCAATTCGAAAATAATAAAATAAAAGCTATGACGAGTGTTGAATGCACCTCAGCATTCATTACCAATAATGCCCAAAACTTTTGAATATTAACTAGTAATGCTTATATTTTATTGCTGATAAGTTAACCACTATGTAAAAGAAAACCAAAGTAGATTTTGAAAAAAATTATCATCACACGAACGGAATAGCTATTGAATTATTACACCGTTTAATCGAAATAGTGACAAACTATCGGTAATCATAGATCATATCAAATACAATTTATATCAATTTATCTTACACGCAACACTATAACTGGAAAAACTATGGTTATATTATAAGAAGAACATAGACACCGTAATACACCGTAATACACCGTAATACACCGTAATACACCAATATGTGCTACGGCGCATTACGCGAAGGAACATAGGTGCACCCCAATACGCCAATACATACTGCGGTGACATTAGAAGAAACAGTCGCACCACAATACGTCAATATCTACTACGGTAAAACTGTATGCTGTTTCATAGAAATTTGAAAACCTGTAAAGGACAAAATTTTAAAAAGCAAACTGAATCTGATCGCACAATTTGCTCTTAATTAATTTTTTCTACTAATCTTTAAAGAATTTCCTTTCAAATTCAATTGTCTTTTCCTCGCATTTCGTATCTTTACATCAAATCTGTAGTCATCAAAGAGATTGCTAGTGCAAATATAGGTGTAAAACAGAAACAAGATGGTATTGTAGATAATATTATTATCCTTATTTAGAACGACGTCTATCTCAAACGGAGAAGAGTGATGATTCCGAATAGACATTGATGCTCTTTTCGATGCGAAGCGCTTGGGTCCGCTGCGGACAGCGGTGAGTGGAGGGGAGTGTCAAGAGAGAAAATGTCGCGCCAGTTCGGAGTATTATATTTCGAAAATAATAAAATCACAGCAATTATGATTGTTGAATACACTTCGATTTTCATTTCTAATAATGTAAAAAAATCGCATAATTAACTAGCAATGCTTATATTTTATTGCAAATTATAAGTTAAACACCCTGAAAAAAAATTAATTAAACCTGACTTTGAAAGAAATTATCATAGTTGCATGAACAATTTAATGGAATACTGCATTTAATCCGCTCATTATTTGGTAAACAAAGAAGCCTTTAATTGAAATTGTTTAATATTGAAAATTTAATGATAACGAAGATGATATGAAGTGCAATCAATCATGAATACTTTACTGATCACTTTGTTAATGCTATCAGTTAACAGTGTAGATAAAAAAATGCACTAGTCACGGTTTCGTATCGAAGAAAGCAATAAAAGAATTTTGTTTAGCGTTTACTGTTTTGCGTGCATACTCGCGTACAAATACATGACTTGTTTAAAAAATATGAAACTAATTACTAACCTAGAATTTCAGTTTTGCCCAACAAACTCAACTCCCAACGACTGCGCAATCGCAGGCAGGTCCTCCTAAATTTTTAGCACACTACTTGCTTATAAAGCAGTTCAGGGATAGATCAACGTCTGCCTCGAATGGAAGAGAGCGATAATATGCGATCGCGAAATCATCCGCGCGCGATGACTTCCGAATAAACACTGTTGCTCTTCTTTTCGATGCGAAGCGCCTCAGGCCGCTGCGGACAGCGGTGAGTGGAGGGGAGTGACAAGACAGAAAATGTCGCGCCAGTTCGGAGAATTATATTTCGAAAATAATAAAATCACAGCAATTATAAATGTTGAATACACTTCGATCTTGATTTCTAATAATGTAAAAAAATTCTGAATATTAACTACCAATGCTCATATTTTATTGCTAATAATAAGTAAAGAACTAAGTGAAAAAACTAAACTAAATTTTAAAAAAAAAGTATCATCATCGGATGAACGATTAAAAGGAATAACTATTGTATTATTGTAGCGTTTAATCGAAATTTAATCGTAATCATACATGATATCGAATACTTATTATCTTTCATGTTATAGGCGGATTAGTTCCACACAAGAAAAGTTACTGTTTTTTTGCTCAATAATACTGTGAACTTGAAAACTGTTTGGTGGAAAACATAAAAAATTGAAGTTTGGCGTTACATACAAGTCCAACGCATGTATTAATGTTGACGTAACTAGGCTTCAATTGTTAGTAATTAATGTCATTCTGGTGTGAAGAGTATTGCAAATTGAAATTATTTAACTAACTAATTACGATAGTTCAAAGATTCTAATTCACTGCTGCAGGATTGCAAAACGAATCAACAGATAGTGAATTTCTGTCTGTATTAATTTATTTAGTGAAAAGTATTTAAAGTTATTGAAACATACCAAACAGAAAAGTACATACCTTCACCCTGTTTATTATATTGATGTCAAACAGCATTTCTGAATATATCTGTACTTCAGTCATTAAAAAGGTCCACAACGTCATAGGCTTACAGAGTCAATAAGTATCCAAAAATAATAAGTAGAAATTGAATACAGTTTCATTATAATTATGTTAATGATACGTTATATTGTATAAGTAAATTTAGTCATTTGCATATTTTGCATTACAGTAATGTTTCGATTTCTACATTGATTTACGATTTCATAAAAATGTAAAAATTTACATTTAACAAACTCTATATCTAATTGTTTCTTTACATGGAAAGCTGTAAGTATGAAATGTAGATCCAATGCTTTTGTCTTCTTTTTTCCAAGGGTATTATGAATCAGCAAGTTGCTTAACTGCGTAACATCTAAGTTGTTTAAAGTAGTATTAAGAAATACAAAATAATTTAATTGTAATATCTTCAGTGGTGTATTAATCAGAATTACGTGTGAGAAGTCCAGGCCTAATAGGTGAAGATTTTCTAGTGATGGTAATTTTTCTAAGATGTAGTTAATATATTCTTTATAGTGCATATTATAGTTGAAATTAATGCTTTTCATGTACGGTGATACTTCAACATTAGGTCTGTTCATTTCTGTCGGTGTCGGTATAAAATGTGGTGTGAACATGTAATTAAAAATTTCTATTTTATTCTGTCCTGACATTACTGCTTCTATAACGTTGTTAGGATGCCGGTCAATGATCTGACAATCTATAATGTACAACTCTTGAAGCATTTCACTGTTGCGTACGTAATCAAGCGCTTTAGCAATTCTTAAACATTTGCAATTATTTAATGTCAACACTGTCAATACTGGGAACGTTTCTAATACAAAGTGTTTGAAGGAGTACTCATCGTTCTTTAATATAGTAAACTTTTTAAGTTCTGGAAAGGTAATGTTCTTCTCAGATTTATATACAGTTTTTCCAAGAGTTAAATTTTGTATAGAAAAATTTTTTGACATCATTTCTATAAGTTCTTCCGTCGCATTAACATCGGCCAAATTGAATTCTATTATTTTGTAAGGTTGTACTTGTGATAGTTGTTTTTTTAAAGTGATATTTAGCATTGTAATAACTACATGAGGTTGGATTGGGTATATGTGACCCTGAAATACAATCTGTCAAATACGAATATTTTCGAATCTTCGACCATGAGAGGAACTCCATCAGCGTTCTGGTACCTTGCCAACGAGGATTTAAAACCTCGTACATGTATATTGTAACATCCAAAGTAAGATGAATCACCTAAAAAGTACAAGAGTTTATTAATCGCGACAGCTTTTATTCATACTAAAAGTTAATATTCCCTGGTGGAAGTAAAAACTGTACATTTGTATAAATTTTTGAACATTTTTGTGTGTTTTACAGGATATCAAGATGTATAGTCAGATAAGTATAATCTGTTTTTAAAATAATAAATTAGTTTGCTTCATTTCAGATAGCAAATTCTTTGTTGTAAAATAAATTAGTTACAGATCCAGTGTCTACAGTGTCTATAGGATTTACGAGCAGCTTAAGAAATATTTTAAATTATCTCAAGAATACTACCTTCTAGTATTATTACATTTAATTAATTAATAAGAAATTGTGAACTTGAGGATTATCTCATTGACCGTTAAAGTTAAAAAATGGATGTAATGAGTAAAAAAGCTATAAACGTAAATTTGTAGATTATTATAAATTTTTATACATTACTTAGATTATTTTTAATTACTATACGTAATTATTAAACATTATTAAACACTATTGAGCATTCACTCTTGTCTAAAGTAGCAGTGGCAGTTATAATTTCAAAGTTGAATGATAATAGTTTTTATCTTTCATTTTATAGTAGGTGGATTAGTTCCACACAACAAAAGTTATTGTTTATTTGCTGAATAATACTGTGAACTTGAAAACTGTTTGGTGGAAAACATAAAAAATTGAAGTTTGGCGTAGCATACAAGTCCAACGCAAGTATCAATGTTGACGTAACTGGGCTTACATAGGTAGTAATTAATGCCATTTTGGTGTGAAGAGTATTGCAAATTGAAATTATTTAACTAACTAATTACGATAGTTCAAAGATTCTAATTCCTGCCGCAGGATTGAAAGTGAAGCAAAGGACCAAACGAGCAGCTCATATTTGAGGATATTATTTTTCAATACATTACTTACGTTGTGAATACAGGAAATTAACGAATTTTTAATTATAAAAATGTTAAAATTTTATAAAATATGTAATAATAATAATTAATAAATTTATCTGTGATTTGTTTATAAAAAATTTACTAGTTATTCAAATTTAATTTCCTGTATTCACACCCTAAGTAACGTATCGAAAAGCGATATTCTGTAATTTCAACTCATTTGGTCCATCGGTTAAGTTTCAATTATTCATACAGTGAATTAGGACTGTGAAAAAACTTCCTGTTGAAAGTAAATATTAAAGGGCATCAAAGATGCCCTACACCTCCAAAAATATAGATAAATATGTGTACTAATAAAATAACAATAATCTGTTCACACATGCAATGTTAAATATATTTTCAATGTTTATTTTTCACTTCGTTATTTACAAGTGCCTCTCAGACAAATAATTTTAATTTCTAACACTTTCCAGACAAGAATTATTTGTAAAAATTATTAATGTTATTATTTGTAAAAATAAAACTTACGTTGAGGTTAGACCAAGCAGCAAGCCAAGCCGTGAGACATTGAGCCAAGCAGTGAGACCAAGCACAGCAAGCAGGTTAAAAATACACAAGACTTACTGCGTGGGTCACTGCCCGAGAAGTAACACCTTGCTTTTCTTTAACCCCACCGCTATGAGTGCTGTAAAAAACAATAATTGTAGAATCCCTACTGAAAAAAGCCACGTGATCGTCACATGATGATCACTTGGCTTTTTTCAGTAGGGATGCAACATATAAAAATTTGAAAATATCAACGTGTGATGATTGAAAATATCTCTTGTGTGAAATATTAACATGTACGTCTTTCATAGATTCACATTTTAAATACTGATTTCACATTGAATAATGAATAGATGATACAATAACTTCGTGAGTGAGAGCTAACATAACCTACAAACTATCACGATATTTAGCTTTCGATTACTAATAAAAAAAATGTAACAGGCGTTGAAAACACAAAAAATAAGTTGCATACCTTGAAGAAGACAGCAGTGTCCTATCCTAGTGATTGTAAGTGCTCAGCCCAATACCACGGCACGATGTTTTGTCGACCTCTTAATACGCAGTCCCCAAAAATATTTCCCGAAGAAAATTCTCCCGTAGCTTCACGACAAAAAAGAAAGAGCTGGCGCGAAGGAGTCAATCGTATAATGTTGGCAGTAATGGCAATATCACTCACACTCAGTTTGAGTTTGATACGGTTACTTCCGTTCCGATGTGTATGTACGTAGCGCTTAGGAGCAGCTGCTGGGACTCTGCACGAGTACTCCTCTGGACTAGCTGGCGCTGCAAACAGTGAGCGTTAAGAGAGCGTTGCCAGTATCCCGGTTCGTATCCAGTGTTTCACCATGTCATTAATTTTAATTTAAAAATAGTTCATGTATATGTTTCCTATTGAAAAGAAATACATATTTTTGTTACGTATGAAAAATACGTAACAAATTACCGTTTCTCCTGAATAACCTTAAATTTAATTATACTCCTTTATTAATTTCAAAATTTATGACATAGTAAAAACAATGAATATAGGAACAGAGATCCCGCAGCGTCTCGCGGAGCAGAATCGGAGTCACCATACAGAGCTATGTGCACAATTAACTGTCATTCCCAACCAATACGAGCGCTCGTATGAGCGCGCAAGGAGCACGCAAGTGAATGAATTAATTCGCATGGAAACCTCGTTTTTAGTGAATATGCATTATTAAATACTACTATTCTAATTGTAATGTAATAACAAAATTAAACTGTAATAAAATATTGAAATCTAAAATGTTTTAAAATGAACTTTCTTACGAAAGTATAAAAAGGAGGCAAGTTTATGTATTTTTTTTTGTAATGAAAAAGTAGTAATGAAATCTGAAAATTTTAAAAGATGGAGACAAATCTTATCTATTGTAACAGGAGGATTTTTACGTCCACAAATAAGAGCGGAGAATACTTCCGCTCAGCTTAATCGGAAGGGAAGACGAAAGAAACTTTCGTTTGGTCTAGACAATGACATTTATTTGTCACGAACAAATATACAAAAACCGGGAGGAAGTTAGCGTGAACGCGCCGGTCTGTGTCGTCGACTCACGCGCTCACTAGAAAACGAAAAGAAACGCAAAGGTTAATTTAAGATAATTTGTAGATTTGAAGATGTGACGAATGCTCATGTACTCGCCCCCGAATATTCGGTTGTTAGAATATTGTAGCACAATGATAAATCGCGAAGACTTAACTGAATCGCGCAATTCGCGAAACGGTGCTCGGTGCACGACCTTCACGGGAATGCGCGTAAACAAAAGTCGCTAATTGCCCGCGCGCGGACCGGACCACGCCGAGCGCGCGATGATCGAGGACTTCCTTGCGTAAAAAAGTACTCGGGTTGAAGCACCGTGAGTGGACACGAGCAGCCCCTGCTTGCCTAGAGCGATAACTAGAGAGAGAAAAAAAGAGTTCCCGAGAGTACGCTCGGAAACGTCGCACGACAATATTTGCGCGCGTGACTCGCGGTGCTTACTGGATGCGAGGAGTGTACCGGGATGGACTCCTCGCCGCAATCCCAATCGCCTCAAGCAGGCTCCGCACCTAGAAAGAGTGGCCAAAATTTCGCCGTAGCCCCTTACCTCTAGCAGGTTCCGCTCCTGGAAAGGCCAAAGACTCGCCGTAGCCCTGCGCTCGTCCCTACGCCCGCTCGCGCCGGCTTCTCGACGTGCACTTCTAGACGTGCCTCTATTTCCGCCGAAAACCTCGGTCACTCCGGAGCTGGTGCCCTCGTGGGCAATCGAACTCGTTAGCGAATTCGCGGTGGGCACCGCCGTTGGTTACAAGCGCGACACAGGGCCATGACTGTGTGAACAACTCGAGCTGTGTGTCGTTGTGTGCTCTTGTGTGTTCACCAAACTATATATCAAAATATAGTCTGGTAGACACACAAGAGCAAACGACATACATCTCGAGTTGTTCCTTCTTGTTCATTGTGGTTATGGTTACGTTTTTTTAGCTGTCATGTCCCACAATGTCGTAACGATAATTACTCGTGACGCTATTAAAATTTTATATTTCTTTTATGCGTATTTTATTATAAGAAACTCTAAACGTTTTACTAATGCATTATACTATTCATTTTACAAATATTGGATTAATCTAATACTATCTAAATCTTCTTAAAATTTACTTTCGTATGAATATTTCTTTAGTTGTATTTAAAAAATTATTATTACCTTTGAATAGACTTTTTATCTAACTTAATAATTGCATTAAAATGTTTTATACACACACATTTACTTTAGGTACGCATTTTACGCCCCTCGTGCAAAAGAAAAATAGTATACTCACCACGGGAGTAAATAAAGAACGCCTCAGATCGCATGTTTGTCGCCCTCGGCTTCGGACGACAATAACATGTGATCTGAGACATTCTTGACTTTTCCTCCCTAGGTGAGTCATCTACTATTATATTACACTATATTTTTAGAATTTTTACATCTTCATGTTTATATATAAAACATGAAGATATATATTTCATTGACACTAACAACAGCATTAAAATAAAAAATCGATTGGAAAATCATAATCTACTTTAGAGACAAAAATTGTA
The DNA here is from genome assembly GCA_900480045.1 of Eurytoma adleriae. Taxonomy (NCBI): domain Eukaryota; kingdom Metazoa; phylum Arthropoda; class Insecta; order Hymenoptera; family Eurytomidae; genus Eurytoma; species Eurytoma adleriae. The sequence goes on along the minus strand of UXGC01001710.1, from coordinate 270 downwards.
ACGTATTTTAGTGACAAAAAGTGACTTATACTGGGATGACTAAGCAAGCAGCAGGTAACACAAGACATACGCAGGTTTTACAGTGTGGGTCGATTACTCCATGGGTCACTGCTCGAGTAGTAAGACCTTGCTTTTCTGTAACCAAACCACTATCAGTGCTATAAAAAACCATTGTAACGTGGCAATTTCCGGTTACACCGAATTTCCCTCTAACCACGTGCCAAATTAATCCGGAAGGTTCTCGGCTTATTTCTTTTACGCGCGCCTACG
>UXGC01001709.1:0-18192 GCA_900480045.1 Eurytoma adleriae | reverse complement strand
AAATTAAATTTAATTTACTTTAAATTAAATTTAATATACTTTACATTAAATTTAATTTACTTTACATTAAATGTAATGTAAATATGCATTGCATTATTTTAATTCATGCATTACATTAATTTTAATTGACGGTTTTGAAATTTGCTTCCAGTACATGCATTAAAATATTTTTAACAGTGTAGGCATTTAGTATTACTATCAACGATTCTATAAATTATCTTTTTAAAATTTTGGCAGAAATTAAATATTTCCACTTTTTAATCCTTTAAATTGTGCAAAATATGAAATACAAACCGTCACATAAAAAATGTAATTTTGTCAGGAAGTGCTTGTACCAAAATACGAAAAACCAACAATCTAAGAGTAAGCTGTTATTATACATGGTCCATTTACCTATTTTAAAAGCTGAAAATCATGAATAGTAGCCTAAAAGTATACAATTATATTAGAAGTTAGTATTACATCTGCGTATTTTGTTGGAAAGACGAAGGTCATCAGCCTCGCGTAAGGGACATCATTACCCATTCTAATTCTCATTCTGCTCAATCGCCGGCCAGTGTTGTTTTCGTTTATTTCTCAGGTAAGAATTTCATTTTAGAAGACTACGTACTCTGCATTAAACATACAGCGCAAAGGTAAATGCCGAGTTATTTTTAAACTACATAAAAGATACAAAATTTGAATGAAAGAAAAATAATTAAGCTGTTTTTTAAATTTACGCGTGTACCGAAATTATTTCTTTTGACGTCATGATATTTAAAGAAATTAGAGTGCTTAGTGCATATATTATCTCCCCGGCTGAAAATAGAAATGTTGAAATAAATGGTTGAATCAACGTTGAACGTTGAAAATCAACGTTGACGTTGATAAAGCCTTGATTTGGGTTGATTTTCATTGATTATTTCAATGTTTCGTTGTTTTTCAATGTATGTTTCAATATTTCGTTGTAAACGTTGATTTTATCACGTTGATTTTCAACGTTGATGATTAAGAAATCAATGAAACATATTACTCATTTCTTTAAAAGTAAACGCAGAAAAATTATAGATTAAAAATTGAGTTAAATGTACTTGAATGCAATGAATAAAGAAATGGATAAATTAAACTTCTCTTTAAAATTCAAAGGGTGTTCAAACGTGTACAATGGATGCAGTTTCTTTTTGGAGTGCGAAGTACTATAATCATCGTCATTTTGTGCGAGAAAAATAATGGATCATTAATATCCATTCGGCGCACAAAGCTTTTATATGAAAATACACCTGCCTATTGCGTACGGTGAAGAAAATACAATACTCACTTATGTAAATCGCATAAAGAGGAAAATATAAAAGTACTTAGGAGAAAATGATTATACATAATAGGGATGTAGGGTTGCAGGTCCTGAATTTCGTCCACACTTATTAGTGTATGATTTTTTGGTATGTACGCGCGGGCTCTTGGGATTTTTGCATATGGAGTCCAATAATGAAAATGTAAGATCGCACAAAAAATTAAAATAGAGTATAATGCAATAAAAACTAATATTGGAGACTTATTAGATTATAAAAAATTATTGGTTCGAAAGTATAATTGAATTGAATTTATCTACAATTCAATAGTACATATATTAAAAATTATGATATCAATTTGACATGAATTAATACGTGATGTTCTTCAATGATTTGATATTTTAATGATTTTTTGATTGATTGATCGCACGTTTTTTAATAATTTGGGATAGGAATCTTCTTATAAATATGTACAATGGATCAGCAATTTATTTGAAAACATTTTTTGTCTATTGACTACAGTAATTATTAAAAATCTATTTCTATTTTATTTTTAAAAATAAAATAGGCACTTTATTATAATAATGTGGTTGCAAATTGTATTTTATACTTTTTTTTTGTTTGCTCGCAGTATTAAACCCGACCACTGATGTCGCTATCGGAAAGGCGAGGACTGCAGAGCGAGTGAGGTCTGTCGTCTGTGAGCTGTGACGTAATTGATCGGTTCCCATAACCTTTTTCCGTGTAAAGTGCAAGGTTGAAATAGGGAAAAAGTTAGTACTTACTGCTTTATTTACTTCATGAAAATAATTTAGATGAGAATTTAATATAAATAAGTTATTTACTGCTTAATTAAAAAATAGTTAACCAATAACTTTTCTTACATTTGTGTTATTTGACCGAATGAAATTAAAGTTTTATACTTGTTTATCTTTAAAAAACAACAAAATATTTTGTTGATTTATGTAAAACGTTATTGTACTGCATGCAGTAGTAGTAGGAGTTTGGATTTGGCTGCTTAGAAGCTAAAATGTTTGATGATTATATGATAAAATTGATTTCAATTTTTAGTGGGCAAACACGATGACACAGTGGACGAATATGGGCACTCCGACAGTGCGGGTGCCAAAGTCATGGGCATTGAAGGTCGGATGGCTCGTGAAAGAGAACGTATGATTGGAATGACAGATGCAGAACGTGCTTGGCGAGCACAGTGGGTGAAAGATCAAGTCTTGCACGGAGAACCTATAGTACCCAAAGACTACTACAGAGAAAGATATAACCCTATCCGAAGATTCTACAGAGCACCTATGCAAAAATTGGAAGCAGCTCTGACCCCGATGATTGTGAGTTTTCGCATTAATATGTCTATGTATACAATTTATGTTCTAGGTATTAAATATTTTATATTGTTGTTATAGGGATCAATGAAGGCTCAAGTAACAAGACATTTTATTGCCAAAATGGGTATGATAATAATAACTGTATATAGCGGATATTATTATATGAAATATAACAGAGGGGTAAAACATCAAATAAGATTTATAATTCTCATTCATAAGAATATACCTTCTTTATAATAATTATTATTTCGTTCATTTACTTTTAGGATTGGACTAGAAAAGGTGGATGGAGAATGTCTGAAAGTAGAGGAGCTAGTTATCCAGGTGATCCAGGATACCCATATGTTAGAGATAGGAAACCAAATGAATATGCTTCTTATGGATTTGAAAATTCACCAATATAAAACTTTTTATAAAAATTTGTAAATAGATTATAATAGTGAAAAATAAAATAAAATTACGTTACAGTTTAATTCTAATTATGATTGTTTTTTATTATTTTTAATTTCGCCAAGTTTTTTATTTTACTTAGTACTTTTTTCTGTATACTAAATTTTTTATGTATAAAGAAAAAGTAATGAATTACAATTAGTTCGATAAGAAATCTAAAAAATTTTATTTAAATTTTGACACCTTTTTTTAAATTAAAATACATTAATTAAATCTTCCATAGAATATGTTAACAATTAATTTAAAGAAAATAATTAAGCAATTTCATTGGATCCAAATGTTAGTAAAGATATGGGCTGTAATTCTACACATGCACTTGTAAGTACACACATGCTAATTTGCTGCTGAGCAGCTGACTGGCTAATGGCTGAGCTGAACCCATGCTGAACCACATACTAAAATATTGTAGGTTATAGTAACAAGAGAAGTATAAACACAAAACATGAGTTAAGATTCACCACTTATTTTCCAACTTAATATATTAAATAAAATATTTAAAATGGCTGAAATTCCATTGAGTTTAGCTGAAAAAACGTTTATTCTTCATGGTGTCGATGTAAGTAAAATATAAATTTGAAATATTTTAAATAATTTGATGCAATTAATATAGCAAATATTTTATCATAATAAATTTTTACAGGCTAATTTTAGAAATGATGGTAGAAGTAGATCAAACTATCGATCTATGGAATTAGAAACAAAACTATTAGATCAAGTTCATGGATCAGCTAGATTAAGAATTGGAAATACAGATGTTCTTGTTGGTGTCAAAGTAGAATTGGATTCGCCATATCCGGATAGTCCTTATGACGGGAAATTAGAATTTTTTGTTGACTGGTAAATAAATTTTTATTATAAATAATTATCCACAGAACAGGCATTATTATCTTTAATACCTTAATTAATCTTTGATATTAATTTTACAGTTCAGCAAATGCTACACCAGATTTTGAAGGAAGGGGAGGAGATCATTTAGCTAATGAAATCAGCAGCATACTTACTTTTGCTTATCAGTCTCAAGAAGCTATAGATCTATCACAACTTTCTATTTTACCTCATAAAAAGTGTTGGAAATTATTTGTAGATATTTTAGTAAGTATTTTTAGATTACTTTGTATATAAAAAAAATTAGTAAATATATTTTAATATATCTTTTCATCATTTTTTAGATTCTTGAATGTGGAGGTAATTTGTTTGATGCTGTTGCTGCAGCAGTTAAAGCAGCATTGTACAGTACAGAAATTCCAAAAGTAAGGGGTGCAACTCTAGATGGTGGTGAAGCTGAAATTATTTTATCGGATGACATCTACGAGAGTGTAAAGTTAGATACAACAAATTTTCCAGTTCTTGTAACATTATGCAAGGTATGCATTTAATGTTTTAATTAATAATTTTTTTACCACTTAAATTTTAATGAATATTTTTATAACTTTTAAAGATAGGAGATAATTTTGTAGTAGATCCAACGTCAGAAGAAGAAATGTGTAGTAGTGCAAGTATTGTCATTTCAGTAATGCCTAATGGGAAAGTATCTTCTATTGTAAAAGCAGGATATGGAAGCTTCCAGCCATCTACATTCAGTAAAACATTAGAGGTAACAAAAATTGATGTTATTAATTTATTGATTTATTTAATTTCAACTTTAAGTATTGTATATTTACAATGTTTTTTAAATTCCAGATGGCTACACAAGTTGGTATTGAATTGAATAAAGGAATTGTGGCTGCCTTAAAATGTGAGGATGAATTAGGGCCTGAACGACCGATTATTGGTTTTCTTGGATAATACTTTAAAAAATTATATACATATTTTGATAAAAATAAATTTTTTATGATATTTATTTATCAATTTGTTATTAATTTTTACCAAAAATATATTTCACGTTTATAATATCTTATTTGTAAACTAAAAAGTTATCTATAATTGCTAATTGCTGACTCTGGATTACTATAGAGTAATTAAATATATAATAAAATAATAATATAATAATAATATAGGTAATAGCACCTTGTACATTGTACATATGTACTTACCGCTGAGTTATATATATAGACTGCGTGCTAGTGTGTATTACTTAAATTACTTTCCCGCCATTCTATAGGCCTATAATTTGGGCAGTGGCCACTTGGCAGATATTATATAGCCCTTCGCTTGGCCAGTGTTGCAGTCTATAGCGCGATGTACGCAAGCCGCAGAAACTGTCAAAACAATGCGTACTGTTTGTTACGAAGAAAACGTAGTATTTAAAAAAAAAAGAACATTTAGGTATTTAATTTAACACGAAACTATTTAAGATATCATTTTATATATTATTTTATTTAATGTTAACTGCAATATTTTGAGCAATCGTTTTGCAGAATAATTTTATATAACATAACCTTTACGTTTTACTGCAATTCTATAAATAAAAATAAAAATATGTAATATACTTTGTCACTATACCGTTACTGTTATTATGCAATTGTTGCAATTGTTTATTACAAAAAAAGCATTAAATTTGATATTATGTGATTTACCATTCAAAGTATTTTGTAGTACCTTCTTTGATTGATACTTGATGCTGTTATTATTTCAGGGGAAAACCAATTTAAATTCTACATTGATGTAATTAAAAAGAATCAACAATGGAAGACTCTCCTAGAAAGAGTAATCTTTCCTTTTCTTTTAATCTTGATTTGGACAGTGTCGACAGCGATGCTACATCAGATTCGGACGCAGCTGGACTACAAATAGATGTTTCAGAAGTAGAGAGTTTCAATGGAGCAAATAAATTTAGGAGACAAATAGTTGATGATACATCATTTATAAATGAAATGGAGGAAGAGCTTGAGAGGCAATTGGATGCAAAAGCAGCGAAAACCAATTTAACAGCCACTAATGTAAAAAATATTTTAAAACATGTCATTTCTAATGAACACGTTATGGCAATGGTTCACAAAAGGTTGACAAAAGGGGATGAAGACATTGTTTTTGAACCTAAATTGACAAGAGCTAAAGCCAAGTAAGCAAAAATATAATAATTAATAAAAATTACCGAAAATCCGATTTAAGGAAAGCTAAAGACAGAATTTAAATTAACATAAATACATGGATTTACATGACTGCAAGCTTTATATCCATGTAAATCCATGTATTTATGTGGTTTTTCGGTGCGAATAGACACTCCGATAAAAATTAATAAATTAATAAAAATTAAAAAATTTTTATTATGCTAATAAAAATATAAAGTATTTAAAGATTAATATAGTAATTCATGAATATATTTTTTTGTATTTAGGGAACTGGCCATGGCACAACCAGACATTCCTTGGCCGATGACACCAGTAAAAAATACAAATTCTGAAGTTCAAATACTTATTCAAGAGGAATTTCCAGAAGATTCATCTGATGAAGAATATGATCCAGATCAAGATCAGCAGAGTGATGATGAAAAAGATGTTGATAATTCAGTTGGAAGTGATATAGACTCTCAGCCCAGAACTCCAGCTACTCCAAATGATTCATCTGTTACTACAGAGACTCCGAGTACTCCCAATGTTCATTATGATGAAGAAGGAATTTTTAAAATTCCTCAAAAGTAAATATCATTTAAATTCAAACTTTTTAACTAAAAATATTTTTATGATCAATTAATTATTTCAATTTTTAAACTCTATTTTATGATTCATATTTTTTTTATTTATTCATTATGGTATTTCATTTTATGACAAATATTAATAAAATCTATATTTACAGTATTCCACATGTACTAACAGAAGAAGAAAGCATTGGACATAGAACACGTTCAAAACTTTGTCTTAGTGAGACTCCTTTAGAACAAATAGAACAAGCATTTATTCCACCTGATATAACTACTGATATGTATGACTGGGATTGGGAACCAGAGGACGAATACATCAATTTTTTAAAAGAGTTGTATACTCAACCTCTTCCAAAAGAAGTAAATATTGATGATGACCCTGAAGCAGATCCTGAATATAATATTTTAGAAGATGAGGAAACAGAATTATGTATGTACATTTCTTGAAATACTCATATTTTCTATTTATTTTAATGAACTTTTTTCTAAAATGAATTGCACATTTTTAGTGGATAAAGAGGAAGAACTAAGAGAAGATAGAGCTGTAAAAGTAACAAAAAAAGAGTTGAATACTTTAATAGCTGAGCTTGATGAATTCGCAGACCAGTATGCAAGGCAACATGAACAAGAACAACTACAACAACAACACCAACATCAATCGCAAACACCACAACCACAACAGCAACAACTGCAACAGAAACAGAAACAGCAATGCCAACAGCAGCAGCAACTTTTTCAATCACCAATGCTACCTCAGCAAAAATTACCTAAAAAGAAAAGAAATTTTGAAAATTCTTTTGCTTCAACTGGAAACATGTCGCCAGTACGTATGAAAAAATAATAATGTGACAATTTTCTCACATGTAATTTAATGATTTATTTTTTCTCACATAATGAAAATTTCTCACATATATATTAATTTTGCAGCAAGGAAATCATATGGTTGATTTGCTACCAGTACTAGCTCAACCACAACTTCCACAACTTGTTAGTTCTGATCAATGCACTTTGTTAGCTATTCAAATTACCCAACATATTCAACTCATGGCTCAACAATTTTTAATGACTTACAAACATCCAAAGTTGCATCAATATTCGAAAATATGTAAAAGTAACTTAAATAGTTTGAGGTAATTATCAATCAATTATAATTAAATTTTATTAAAAGTATAACTAATATTAAAAATGTTGTTAAACTTGAATTTTTCAGTACTTTAGGTGGAACATCAAATTCACAATTTAAAGCACAAAACCTATCTGACGCTTTGAAACTAGTTTCAGATTGGGAATTGAAATTAGAAGATTCTGAATTTACAGAAGAGTACACAAATTTTATAGAGACTGAAACAGAATATGAGAATGAGGCTTTTCATATTAGGAGAAAATATCAAACAAGATTTCATCCTGAACTCATTAAATTAATGGCTGAAAGTAAAGCTCTTATGTATCCTCAGTTATTGCCAGACGTATTTTCAAGTTCTTTACCTACAACATACACTAAATATCCTTACTCTGAATCTGAAGAAAGGTAATAAAATTAATTTTTACATTATTTTTATTGATTATTCACAAATTTTTATTACAAAATTTTTCAGTCTCATAGCCATTGGATTAGAACAATTTATACCTCATTTTAAATCATTTAAAAAGAAATTTTGTGCAGAACATTACATTTTGGCTGATGCTCTGAAAGAAATACAAAAATACTTGCTTCCAATACGAGATTCTTTATCATTAATTCATCATGTAAAAAAGAGGCGAGTTAGTAAGCAATCAAATCCTATAAAGGTAAGTTTAATTTATTTTAACTATTATTTTAAAATTATTTACCCTTAGGCTTAACACTGATTTCATGAATAGATCGCCTACTGACTTGACAGATAGGTAAAATATAAAATCCATAATTTTAGATATATTAATTAGTAAACAAACATATTTATAGAAGCTATTTGAAGTAAATAATTTTACATTTGTAAGTAGCAACTGGAAAAAGTAATATTTTATTCTGTTGCAGTTCTACTACGATACTGGATCTGCTCCTCCTGTAATACATCAAGTTATAAAAGATTATAAACAGTTGCCTCCAAATAAGCAACCGACAAAACGTTTATCTTTAACGTGGCAGAAGTTTTTAAAAAATGTAAGTTAATAAAATTAATTGTTAATTAAATATTAAACAACTTAAAAATTAATTTGATTGTTTTTTAGCTACGGGATGGTAACATTGACGAATTCATAAAGTTACATAAAAAAAATCGAAAACGTAAGATAAGTGATAGTAACGATGGTGAATACTACGAGTTTTTATCAGAACCTCATATTGAAATTACGGTCCACGAAGATCATGAGTTAAGGAACCCTATAGTCAATATGTTGCACATGCCATCGCTAATGACGCCTCTCAAGGATGATGCTGGGAATTCGACATCGAGAAATAGTAGTACCAAGACGAAAGTACCTCAATCAAAACCAAGCGAACCTGAATCCGACGCAGAATCTGCTGAGAGCTTGAGGACTTGTGAAACGGATGAAGAAGAGTCGAGGCCAACGCGATTACGCATGACTACTCCTCGTTTGGCAAAAATAAAAAGTGCGCAGAACATGAAAATGATGGCGCAAACACTTTCTCCTAAAAGTTCCACGTCCAACAACAGCATCAATGAAAGCAAAGATGACTCTTTCGATAAAAATGACGATGACGCATCTTCATCATTCACAAAAGGGGTACTATTATTAAATAATTTAAACTATTTCATCGGTGAAAGAAAATTTATTGTATTGAATACTTATTATTTTATATTGCAGGATGATGAAGATGAAATCGCTGAACTTATGTTAGCTAGTACGACTATTAAAAAAAATACAGCCAGTCGTAAAAAAACTAAACAAGCAAGGGAATTGGAAAATTTAAAAAGGTTACTAGAAGCTGAGATTAATATTAACGAGGATGAAAGAGCAACAAGTAAGTAGTACTAAAATTTACAGATTATGATAAAGTAAATGTTATCAAGTACTTTATCCATTCTTTTGCATTTCAGAGTTTGCTGCTTCTTTTATACAAAAGATTCACGTAAAATTAGAGTCCAAAGATCCAGAACTATTTAAAACCGTTTTAAAAACGTTCGTCACCTACAGTGAAAAAATCGAAAGTGCAAGTGAATCCAATGCAGAGGATTTTCTCAGCGAAACAGCATCTTCGTCCGATTGCAAGAATATCCAAGTAACAGAGCAAAAGGACGTCGACAGAGACAAGTTATCAGTCGACCTTTACAAAGAAGTGTGCGAAAAATTGCACGAATACCCGGATCTTTGTTCAGATTTTCTCTTGTTCTTAACGCCTCATCAAGCGGCATTGATTGACAAATCGGTGGAGCACACTATGATGATGAAAATGAAGGAGTTTGTTAACGTCACGCAAATGTACTTCGCCAAACAGCCGTCCCGAATAGCGAAAGTAATGCAGGCAATGACGCAAATGGCTTCGGATCCTTACGTAACGCTCGAGGCCGCACAAAATATTATGGGCAGTGCACTTAAAGGGCACCCCTTAATTATGGACATGTTTCTGCAAGTGTTGCCTACAGGAAAGCCCCCGGACAGGTAAATGGTTTAGCCTCAATCTTACATTTAATGACTTTTATTGCGTAATCTGTAACTGACAATTTTGTGTTTATTTAGTTTGTTTGCGGCACACATGTTCGAAAATCTGTCGTGTCCAGTAGGGCCACATGATAAAAATAAGGAATACGATCCTGATGCTCCAGAACTGTATGAGAATATCGAATTGCCTGTTTCAACTCCCCAAGAAGATCCTTACGGAGGTGAAAGTTGTAAATGCGATTGTCACAGTCTAGTTGACGATTCGAAATTAAAGGGAATGAACGAACACTGTGCGTCATGTGGAACGAGGGTAAGTAAACGTATAATAAAGCAAATTTTCGGTAAACATTTTGAAATACACATTTATCTGTAACAATGCGCTCTTTTCAGTTTCTGAATGGAAGAATTTATTTACAAACTTCAGAGGGACTGAGACCTGCAAAAATAACGTTTCCTGGCGCGGACGACGAGAAACTCGAAAACATATCTCGAGTTTCTTTGAAAACAACTGAGAGAATTATTCCGAATCCACCACCGAGGAAGCGCCGAAAGTCTTCTAAGCGCGATTCGATATCCGAGGAAGCCAAAGCTTGTTCCTCCAAAAGTTCGCCTACAAAGGAAAACGAAGAGAGCGACAAAGCAGTCAAGACTAAAAAAGGTATCAAGTCACCGCCAAAGTCGGCGGAGCAAAAGAAGATAAACAAAATACAATCTACTGCTGTGAAATGTAAGCGAGAGAAAAAAACGGACAAAAAGGATGGCAGGCTTGAACAAAAGACTGATGACGATCAAAATGATAGCTTAAATATAGACCAAGCAGAGTTTGATGAGGGTGTTGGAAATACTACTAGCGAAGAGTACACAGAAGCAGACTTGTGTAAGTAATAAAGAGAAATTCGTTAATTTTAATTTTAAAAGATCTACATAGTTGAAATGACTATTTTATTGTTAAATTTAGTTGGCAGTAAGCTTGGAGAAATAAGCACTGATAGTCACGAGGATGAGTCAATGACCAGTCCAGAGAAAGCTAATACATCTTCTATCTCAATTGATAAGTTAGATGTGTCGAGCGATTCCGACAGTAGCACGAATGTAGAGACAGAATCATCATTAAGTGTACCATGGACGATGCAAGAGGATAAAATACTTATAGAGAATGTTCAAAAAGAATATTCTGAAAAAATGTTTCAAACTATAAGTTTACTTTTAAAAAATCGAACTGTTGAGCAGGTAAGAATTTAACAAAAATGAAAAATGTAAAGATAACTAATGTAAACATTGAATGAAACGAAATTTATATTGTTTCAGGTAAAGGAAAGATGTGAATATTTACTGTCATTGATAGAAAAAATGGCATAGTGTCATTTTCATGTAAGATAGATTTTTTTATACAAGGACTTTTTTGTAAAGTGTAAATATTATTTAATAAAAAAGAACTATTTATAATTCAAATTTCAAAAATCATGACTTTAATTTATTTAATAATGGTTTTCAAACTTCAACGATACTTGCTTTTACAAACAAGTTATTTTTATCGTTTTAGCAGGATGTAAATTCACTTTTCACTCTAATGAGCTAGTATGTACATGAAATTTTCTCGCACTTAAATATAAATTGTTGCAATACAATGCAGTCTTAAATTGTAGAAAAACGCTGTTTACAACATTAAGTGCCTAATATAAACCTGAAATTTTGCCTGTCTCATATATATTCTTAACTTTTCCTGACAGGAAAAATTTTCATGACATTTTATTTTTTAAAAAAATGTTTAGCAATTTGACTTATTAGTAAAATTTTTACAAATATATTGCTAAATGAAATCCCTATAAAAATGTTTTAAATAAAAATTTACTGCATTTAATTTCGAGGATTTCAATTCCCTAGTAACAAGAACTTTATAAAAATGACGACGTTTCTATAAAATCTATTTAAAGTATAAAATTATTCTTAGATAATGCAAGAATATACAATGTTTCAATTGAGGTGGAAATTGTTTGAGAAAATAACCTTTATCTTAATCATACTTGATTGATCGTTTCATTATGACTATTGATTTATAATTTTAAGAAATTCTTTTATGAAATTGTACATAAATATTTGCAAAGGTCTGTACAAAGTGAGCGGGTGAGTTTCGACAATCAACACTCGCCTATTTACATTTACATATAAACTTTAAGTTGCATCTAACACTGTGAAAAGAAATTAAAAGTATTCTTATTGATAAAATGAACCAATTTTATCTAATGTATTAATTTAACGATATATACTAATAATTAGGTACTTTAAAACTCGTTAAAAAAGACAAAAGAATTCAATAATAATTAACTTAAAACACTTCCATGTCTGCTGGTTCTGCACCAAGATCGAGAAAATCATCTCCGTAATCTTGAATGTGCCTTGAACAAACTGGATTTGGTTGTTCAGTATGATCAGGATCATCGGTCACTGGGCTTGGAGGTGGATTGGAAACTGTACGTTCTGAATCAATTGTAATCCTGTCCATTCCTTCACCTCTTCTCAAACGTGCTTCTTCTGCAATTTGACGAGTTGAATCCTCTGCTCGAGTTAAAAATGCTGGTAAATCTTTATCCGATCCATCTAAAAGAATTTAATATGTTATTAGTAAAGTTAGTAGTAAAATTCCTCATTTACTTTATGATAGATAACTTTACATACTTTCTAAAAGCTTCATTAGCTCATCTGTTTTCTGCTTCTGATGTGTAGCCTCTGACATCTTTTTTCTATCTGAATTTTCTCTCCTATCTTGATAGAATATTTCTCGAATTTTGGGCTGCGGAATGTGATCGTTATTTTTAACGAGATAAAGATAAACCCCACCAGCAGTCCTTCTCCTAGAGCCATTCATGATCATCATTCCACCTTCTTCCTCTATCTTCTTTGTTGTTTCAAAGAACTCAATAGCTTGTTCTTTGCCTAAAACTTCAACCACCCTCTCTGTAAAAATTAATATTCAACTTTAGTATCGTTGAAATCCTAACCTAAAATAAGAAACACAAAATAAATATTACTTATTAGAATATCTTTCTTTTCGGATAATTTGTCTGCGATGTCGGTTGCTACTTCTTCATCGGTTGATTCCAATGTAGCTGTTAGATCTGGAATTATACGGGGTGCTCCTTTTGGAGCACCTTCATCTTCATGACTTTTCCTCCTTTTACCCAATCTTAATTTGACATTACGCCTATCTGCAAATGTCCTTTTATTGGTCAGTCTTGTCTCTGGTTCTTGATCTTCATCGGATGTATTGTTATCTCTGTCCTTTTTGCCACCAAGAGTGTATCCCAGTGTGTAATCATAGCTTTCTACATTACGATCGTGGTACAAACTTCTGGTAACTCCACAAGAAACTAAATCTTCCGTCAATGATTCTTCTTGTATCTGCGTACACCACACCTTATACTTATCATTACCAGACCTCGACTGCTGAGTCTTGCAGCGCTTTATCTTAATTTTAGGTCTTTTAACTCTGCTGTGTCCAGCATCCGAATCGGAGTCACTCTCAGAAGCATCAGACGCATCGGACTCATCGCTGTACCTTATCTTCACAGACTGCTCCGGCACAGGAGGTACATGACTGTGAGGTCTTTGCAAAACATTGTAAGTTTCGAAGGCATCGATAGGCTAAAACAAAAAACAAGTCGTCAGTCGAGAGCCGTGCGAACCCTTCGATTTGCGCAGTGCGAAGTGCACGCGCGCGAAGCAACCGAAAATAAGCGAGCGATTGCAACACGCGAAGTAGGCAAAGGCGAGAGTTTCGAAAGCGATCGGCACTACCGATTCCCCGGAATCTCGGAGCTTTCGGAGTAGTGCGCGGCGCAGCGCAGGAAGGTTAGGTGCGGGGTAGGTGTCAAAGGGCCGTACCTCGTCGTCCACGACCTCGCCGTCCTCCAGCTCCAGGGTCTCGGTCTCCATGGGTCCGGCGGGGGTGCCGCTCGCTGCGGGCGCGAGTGCGGGGGTATATCAGGCGTCGCGCGACTCACGGCAGCTCGTTCACGTCCCTGCGGCGGCGGGGCGCGACGTCGGCGGAGGGTAGCGCGCGTATCAATCAAAGACAGATGAGCGACTCTCAAAGCTCGATCGGATGAAAATCGAACAGCGGACTGTCGGCCGCGCTGATGTGTGTGCCCGTGCGCTCCGGCTGATCGCAGCTCCTCTCCATTTGCGTTTCGCACTGCGCACTCGGCCACACTCCGCTCCTGCACTCGGGGGCCGCACGCACGCAGCAGGCACGCACTGTACGAGAGATGCTCCTATACAGCGAGATGCTCGCCGTATAGGTGGAGAGAACGAGATGAGGCGCTTTCACGTGTGTCTGGCTAGTATGATCCCCATTTGCAGCCGCCCTGCCCCTGATGCGCGCCGCCCGTCAAGCTCGCGATTTTACGCGCACAGGGAGACCAGGTTGGCAGGATTGACGCTGCGATTGCGTGGGAGCTTCGATTGAACGGATTCTGTCTTTTTGTGATGAGAATTTAGATTTGTTTTTATTTTGCTTTTTAAGGGTTTTCTTGCGTTTTCGTTTGAAAGTTATTTTAAATTACTACTAAGATTCGATAAAATTTTATCTTGTAAAATCGAATGTATATAAGTTGTATGTATATGTATGATGTTTATATATGTTTTTATTTGCAACTATTTTTTATAAAAATACTTTAACTTACTGGGAGAGAACATGACCTTTGGGTCAGGGATTCGTACGAAACTGAGGATTGTTTTATTATGCCAAATATTTATATTCCTTACAGTTAGACTAAAATTTAGTATTTCCCTCTCCGACAAAAAATCAACTTCTGTGGGATGAAAACATTTTAAAAGGGCTTTTAATTTGAGTGTTTACCTTACAAGTTGAAAAAGCTTTTTTTTCAAAATTTTTAAGAGAGGATTAGGAGTATTTAAAAATGAATAGGTATCTAAAGCGATGGAAAACGTATTTAGCTTTCGTTTTGACTTTTTAAGTTGCTATTGGTGCTTGTATTTAAATTGAACAAAAAAAAGCTTTTTCAACGTGTAAACTCTCATATTAAAGGTCCTTTTATCTGTTTTCCTTTTTTGATGACCTTATGTCTTATGTGTTATTGAAAATTTCAAAATTTTGAGTATTAGACCTTCCTAGTTGGGCTTTCCTCATATTTTGGCATAATAAAACTGTCCTCTAAGTGTTATAAGAATTTCTTCATCAAAGTACCTAAAGTTCATGTTCTCTCCTAGTTTATAGTTTCTGATTTAATTAAAATCATTATAAGATGTATGTAAATGTACTTATAATAATAATAAAGAGTTTTCCCTCAAAAATAAAATCAGATTAAAATAACGATTTTTCTTCTTTTACAACATTAGTTGCAAGTTTTTAACCCTCTAAACATAAATAGAAAGGATTATTCGTAATTAACTTAAAACAACCAACTAATTATTACGAATAAGTGAGTTAATGACTCAGTAGAACAAATGATTATTCATATCATAGTGTGTAATGTAATTTTAATTGTTTTCAGAAATTCCTTTTCAGTTTCTCATTTAGATAGTGTCAGCTTTTATGAGATATCGTATACGATCTCATTTGCAATTTAGTTAAAAAAAAATTTTTAAATTATACCTAAATATTAGTTTCAAAATGTAAATTAATTTAAAAGTATTAATTTTAATTCAATTTTTAGTTAAATGATAATCTTAAATTTTTACAATTGCAGATGAGATTTCTTATGATCTGATATGATATCGCATTCGTGAAATTCGCAAAAGTGTTCCGATCTCATACCGATCTTTTGCTTTAAAAAATAAAAAAAATTTCATGATCTTTCTTTATTTAGTATTTTAAGAAAATTATATTCTATTATTAATATACAATGGGAACATTTTTTACCTACAAAATAAATGATTTAAGTGACCATTTTATTTAATCGATCGAATACACCACAAGCGTATATACAACAATATAGAAACTATATTTTCTTCTCTTTTCCATCAAACTACACAGCTACAGCGACAAGGATAATTACAATACCCAATTAATAAGACATCAATGACAATGCATCACTTTTATAGTTTCATAACACCCCTGCTTATTAAAACGTTCCAACTCCGATTCGAAAAAAAAGAAGACTCATTCAGGTTTTAACAGTCGATCGCCTAGCCGATTGCGCCTTGAAATCAGTCTCGTCACCGTAGCGGTCATTAAATGCGCCGATCGATCTCGGGGAAAATTTGTTTTTCCACGAAATCTCAATTCCAGCGCGATCGACGCTTCTCTAATACGGCTATCGCGCGCGCGCGCACTGTGACACGTTTCCCCGCGGCATAGGTGGGAAAATCACCGGCGGGCTAATTAGCCGGCGATTGGGCACGGGCGACCTATTAAAAGGGCCGCGCCGCGCCGACACGACGACATTCCCGAGCCCGACGAGCAGCCGTCGAGAGGTGCAGTCAAGAGTCGCGAGTCGCTGTGTATATCGGTTGCCAGTGTGGTACATCAACGGGATTAAAGAAGGAGCTATGGCTGTGTGTAAAGCTGTGATGATTCTCCTTGCGCTGGCGGTAATGGCCGAGGCCCAGGACATCGCGGTGCTGCTGAAGAACCGGCAGCTCGTCGACAGGGAGATCGGCTGCGTGCTCAACCGCAACCCCTGCGACGTCATCGGCAAGCAGATCAAAGGTGAGTTTTTGAGAAATTTTTGAGGTTTTCTTTTCAGTTCTAACTGTTGTTTGGAATATTTTTTTCATTGACAGATTTGTTCATGTTTCGAATGTATTTTAAACACTGAAAAAGAAAAAATTATTGTTACTAAATAAATCTTGCTTGATGCAACTAACATTTACTTGAATTAAAGTAATATTTACTTAAATCAACTAAAATTTACTTAAATCAAGTAAAATTTATTTAGTAACAATAAGCTTTTTTTACAGTGAAGATATTAGCGTGAAGTTTAGTATTCATTGTTAATACTTCATATTATCGTATTTTGTATCGTTTTAGAAAGAATTAAATGCTAAATTAAAAATAAATAAGCAGTTTGTATCATAGAATGAAGTAGTCATTACTTCAAGTGGGTAATTCAAATCCAAACAAAAATAGAATATAAATTCTAAGGGTAAACAAACAACGTATTTAAACTTTGATAGAGAATCATGAATTATTAAATATTACGATGTTTTAATGACTTTGAAAAGAAGTTTTCATACTGATTTTATTCGAATATTTGATGCATTTAAATTAAATAATTTTCACAAAAACATTTTTGGTATCGAAAGTTTATCATTTGTTGTAAAATTTCTTCAGTAATTAATTAACTTTTTAAATAAGGATTTAATTCTTTTTATTCATATATTAAAGTATAATCAATTTTTTAAATTATTATGCATTACTATAATTAAAATAATTGTTTAATAAGTAATTATTAATTTATCCGTTTCTTTAACGCGGTAACAATCATCGATAAAGAACACAATTTTTATCGAACTATAAAAAAAGTCATTCGACTGCTATTAGTAAACCATAATTTTCCGTGCACGACGTGACATTTATGATTTTTTCATAGTGCCGCGTGTTCCACACTTTTAACCATAATTTCGTATATTAATTTTCGTATTAAAATTAAATTAAAGAAAAATCCTTATCTATCTATTAATAGATTATCCGTTATTTTAATGTTATTTTAAATTTCAATGATTGTTGGACGTAAGGTATTATATTCGTTTAAATATCGAATTCAAAAACAATCTAAAATTTAATTACTTGATAACAATTTTATTAATTTCATTAAAAATTACTACGCGTAAATCCAATAAATTCATGAAGTTCGGATATTCTTTTCCACTACACTGAGAAAAATAGAATATAAAAATTACTATTTTTCTACTAAAAGGGCGACCTACTCGACCTAGTAAGTAATTTTTACTAAAATAATAGCAAATTTTACTAAACTTTTGTAATTTT